>NDXZ01003982.1:289-15843 GCA_003055125.1 Paykullia maculata | reverse complement strand
TGTTATGATATCATAACAATAATGACGTTGTGTTAGTGCCAGCAGTAATTTAATAATTAAAAAAAAACATCTAACTATTTTCCCCCACCTACTCAAGTACAGCAACAATGTTAAAACACAAATCTAAATGGCCTTAGCAAACGAGTTGTTTTGAATATCAAAAGGAGAAAAACAAAAAACAAAATGTAACAAAATAATAAAAGTCTACCAGAAACCAGTGCTTCTTAGTAATGGCAACATGTTATTTTTGCATGCACTTTAAGCCCAGACTATAATTAAATCAATTTTCACATGCAGTATTTTTCCATTTGCCTGACTGTTTATTCAGGGTCCTTTACGAAAAGCCTGTTTGCTGTTAGAGAATGATATAGCAACTCAAAATATGAACTTAACTAAATCAGAAAAAAAAAAATTTTAATTTTACAACGACGTTGACTATGTATTTTGCCAACAGCCAAATGACATCACCAGCATCAACCACAATATTACTAACGCCAACGCCATTGTCAACTTCATCATCGTCATCGCTTATAACATCATCACTTGCAAATATAATATGTGTGATGCTCTCCTTTAAAGGCAAAATATAAGCATTAAATAGAGAGTCATTTACAATGTATGTCTTACATACAGTTTTAATGTTTTGATACTTTACTAATTTTAAAGAAATTCATATTCAAAAATTTACCTAAAAAAGCTTGTTTAAAAATCTGCCAGTGTGGCTAGTTTACACTTATAAAAATTAAAGAAAAGTAAAAACAAATATTTTCATGAATTGTTCTTAAACAAAACAAAATTTATAATTAATTTTTTTTCTTAAAAGTTTATTTTTATAATTGGACTTATGAATAATTTTTATAAAAATCAGTGGTTAACAGTGGTCCCGCTATGTAAAATTTTATACGTAATTAGCCGTATATATATCTTTTTCATATTCAAACTTTTTTTTTTGAAAATGTTTCTTAATGTGGGCTAATTAAAAAATTTTCTCTTTCACTAAAAATATTTAAATGTTTGCCAAACACCACTAACCGATTTCAAAGCTCATGATTTTCTTGATTAATAATAACGACATTTTTTTCATCATTCCAGTCGTTTTTATAGCGTATAATTCATAACATTTATTAAGTCCTTTGAGACTAATGTCGGCTTACCGCTACCAAGTTTTATACAAATTGATGTTATAATTTATCAAAGCGTTTAGCGTTTAGGAGTAGTAAAGTATGTTTTAAATGATTTATTAAACAAACAAATATAAGTCATATAACTGTACATATGTATGTATATGTAAACAAAAAATATGGCACAATGTTAGACACAAAAAATATTTGCATATCAGCAGTGGGTCTTAAAATTGTAAAAAAAAAATAAAATATATAAAAAACCTTAAGATCCCCTGGCGGGGTGTTATCACAATTCTATAGTATAAAGTAGTTCTCCATGTTACTTTAAGAATTTAAGAAATTTCTAAAACTTTTGCGTCTTACTGTATTTTTGCATACTTTTTACCTCCTCCTCCAATCTTTTTATACATGACGTATGAGTGATTTACGTTATAAAATATTGCTTATACTTTAATATTTTTTTGTTTTAGATAGGGGAAATAAATAAATAAGCAAATTAATGTCTTAATGTCTTTAGGGATATACAAGTTTAAATCATAAAATAAAAATAAAAACAAATAAGTTTATTAACATTAACACTTTATCATAAAGTCCAATGGTTAAACAAAATTTATGAACATACGAACATACTAATGCATTTTCGTGAAAATTCTACATATTAATTTTTCAAGCAAAACATTTTTTAAGCAAATTTATTCTTAAGCTACTGCCTTATCATTTGATAAAATATAAAGGGGAATACAACACTATAGTTAGAGAGATAATGCAAATTTATTTAACTGTACGTAAAAGTGTTATTTTTTTGTGGGAAAAGATATCTTATGTGCCAAATTATAAAGATAAATTAAAAGTGCATAAATCAAATACTTCTTTTCGAAAAACACAAACAAAAATATTCGACAACAAATCCAAACATTTATTGCAACAAAGTAGTGGTCTGTATTATGTGGCATCAAAAACTTGTCGCCTATAATCGGCTGATAAGATTGGATAAGAAGATCACATTTAATCTGAACAATTGATTGGCGTTAGGAGGGTATTGACAAATAACAGCAAGAATGTGCCATCAGATACGATTCTCATCTTACACGACCAGCTAAAAACTAAATTCCGATTTCCTTTGAAACTACAATTTATTGTTGTTGTTCTATGATATAAAATGCCCTAGCTAGAATAGCTTTGCTTCATAGCGAGATATAAACATATTTTCTTGGGCTCTTTTGGCCTCAAAATATAGGAGGTAGTTTTTCCATAGATTATAAAAAATGTGGGAAAAATTGTAGCTTTTACCTTATTTGTGTGAAGTATTTTTCATTATTTTTTTAATATTTTAATTTAAACAAGTCTACCGAAATCAAAAAGAACAAAAAAACTCTATTATTGGAATCTGAAATAGTAGTAAAAGTGGCCTTAACGATATTATTAATTGCCACTAAAATATTATTTAAAAACATAAAGTGCATAGGGGTATTTCGATAAAAGATTTGCAAATGTATAAATGTAATTTACCTTTATTCAACCCCTTTTTAAATTTTTGGAAGTACTTATTTACACCATTGTACAGATTTTTTTAATAAATCTAATTCGACACCACAATTGTTAGTAATTAGAAAAATTTTCTGTACAAAAAACGTATTTATATTAAGAGGGTACGAGAAAAAGGTAGGTAGAAAAAGGAAAACATCATAATTCAGCTGCCTACCATGTGTTGTTTTAAATTATTAAATTATTATTATATATTAGTTTATAAAGTGTAAAGGATATCAGAAAAAATGTTTAGTTTATCAAAAAAAGAATAAAAATAAAATAATAAATAAAGATTTAGCTTTCAGTTTCTTTCCTACAGAAATTAATAAAATATCAACTTCTTTTAAATAATTTGTAATAAGTGTAAACTATGTTGGTTAAAAACTGCAAAAGTATAAACTAATGACTTTTAAAATGAATAAATATCGTCAAAAAATAAACTTTTTTAGCTTCCAGATAACATTTGCAAGTGTTTGAATTATATAACTAGGAGTCATGGTATCATAAAATGTTGCCTTAAGTTATAAGCAAAATCAATATTTTGCATTAATTTTTTATACAAAAATCAAATTTTTAAAATTAATACTTGATAAGAAAGAAATCTTCATGTTATCCTTTCTTTACTCTTTAAAAAATAAAAAATAAAACAAATCATATCTATATACTCTTGTTAGGAGTATGTAATTTGGCACATGCGATTATATTCCTCTTAATTGCCTTAATACAAAAGAATTTCTTTTATCAGCCCTTTTGACACTCTCTCCTTTTCTTTTTAGACATGCTCATTTACTACAACAGGTTGTTATTTCCCACGTTTTATCAAAATATTGTTGTTGTTTGTTTTGTATTTAATAGTGTTTTGTTGCTTTTATTGCCACTTTTTAACTATATCTTGTACGTTTTGTGGTTGCCAAGGTTTATAACTAAAATGTTAAGGTAAAATTGATACATACATTCAATTAATTTTATAACTGTATTAGTATGGGTGAACTAAGGTGTATGTAGCAGCATTGAATGTTTACATTTTCTAGGTATATACATTAGAAAAATAAATTTCTAATAATTTTAAAACTTCCTTTTCAGTTTATTGTTTAAAATCAATGGGAGAATGTTTTTTAAATGGACTAATATGGTTTAATTTTAAATTTTAGATTTCAATAATATTTATCGACATTATAATCTACTAAAGAGTACTTATCGAAAAGTTTTAGGTTTTTAAATCGCCTTAAATACGTCCTAAATGTTTTTCTGATTTTGTCCTTATAAAGTGATTAGTTTTAATTTGAAGAATATTCTGCAGACGCGTTTGGAATAAAAAATAAATAAATTAGATACATATCCTTGAACTTTATATCCCAACGTTTCGATAACGATTTACATGGTAAATTTTATATTTTAGAGTCTTTAATCTCTTTATTGGTAGTGCAGGCTGTTAAGCTATCACTTGTTTTTCGGCACTTTATAAAAGTAGATAAAAATTCATTTACACACTCACCATGAATACAAATGAGTTTTGCTAGCTATTGATATTAGAGTCTACTTTTTGGGCATGAATATCCCACAGAAGGCAATGTAAAATGAGAATGTTTATTATACAAAATTGTGTTAATAAATTCACTTAAGGGGTTAATAAAATTTTAAGCATAAATAATTAGTTTAAGTCTTTAATGTTTCTATGCCTTAATAGTAGTAAAATTAAAAATTCCTGACAGAAAATTCTAAAATGTAGTGATAATACGTTTCTAGGTAGGAAAAACTTTATTTTTACTTTTTGCTAACATAAATTGAAAAACAATGTCTATAAAAAATAAAATTTATCTTTAATTTTCCAAATAAGCATTAAAAATATATTTCTTTCTTTTAGAAATCTTCTTTTTAAATTACTTTCCACAAAGAATTGTTTTATTAATAACAATATGTAAACCTGATTGTATGATTTGAAATTATTAATCGATAATAATTTATTAATATTTAAGAAAAAAAAATACTCTCATTTTGCTTAATTTTTTTTTCCGATGAATTTTTATTAAATATTTAATATTTGGTGCATTCTTATATGATATCAATATCATTATTATTTTGTCAATAATTGAACGCTTATACTCCAATTTGGATAGATTTGATCGGTTTGAATTGATACAAATGGCGCTGTTTTCTAATTTACTATTCCAAAGAGCAAAAAAAAAATACTTTGTTTACGTTTCATTACAGTAATTGGCTTAATATCGTATTCTTGTTAGAAAAATCGATGTCTGTTCGCCCATGTCATCACATAAGTTACCTTTTTAGGCCAAAGATATAACCTTTTAATTTTTGACCAAATAATCTAGTCCCCAATCCAAATGTACCTTTAAATTCCTGTGCTCAAATAAAACTTTTAAAAATAGAAAGTAAATTGAATTAATTTTTTCTTATTACTTTTCAGTCGTAATCTTGTACTGAAAACATTTTTAAATTTAACAGGACTGAAAAACACTCTGTAAGAAACTCCAAAGCACGTTGGTTGTCAATAGTAATACGTATGACTATCGCTTATTTATAAAACAATATTATATTCAGCATATTTCAAATCATTATTGTGTAAATATGAAGATTTCATTCATGTGCGACAAAGATGATGATTTTCTATTAGAATTAGTAATTCTTATCATTGTTCTGTTTCTTATGTAAATTGAATGCCAGAATAAATAACGGTGTATAAATATGTCTGTAACTTTAACAAATATTTACACAAACACTTTCGGATATCGGATTACAAGTCACATTAATGAGTAATAAAATAAGTTCTATGTAATCAAAGCATTTACATAACTAACTATTTGTGATTATGTACACACATACATATATGCACATATATCAATAATAATGGGCACAAAATGAACATTTATGTAAGTACATTTGTATTTTTATTTCGATATAATTTTATACGCATGACTTGATTAGCGTCAGGATGAAACATTTATTGTTTTGATTTAAAACGGTTCATAGTTTGAAATTTCTTTGCATATTATTGTGTCAAAAGCCATCAATTTATAATTGGTAATGACACCAGTCAATGAAGATGCCGTGAATTATATAAAAATAATTTTGTAACTTCTTGAGGTTAAGTTCAAAGGCTCGAAATAACGTTCATGTCTGTGTATTATATTTTACTAAGTTAGATAACTAGCTGCACTAGTAAAGCCCATTGTCAGACGATTCATCAGGATAAGGAAAAAAACCTTTGTACAATAAAATACACAATACAAAAGTGCAAAATTTTTATAATCAAATTCACAGACCACAAAAAGAATAAGAAATAATGATGTTTAAGACGTACCAAATAATTTGCACAAAGTAAAACGGTCCTGTTAAACAAAAGCTGCAACGCTATGTCAATTATAAAAACAGGGTTAAAAAATCCTCGGGCTTTTTGACAACAATTTAATTTTTAATAACAAACAGTTAACAAATAACATAAAAAATTTTTTAATTAAAATTTATTTTTAATTTTTTCAAACTTTCACTTTTAATTTTTGGAAATTTTCAGTTTTAATTTTTTGACAATTTAATTGTATTATCTTTTTTGTTTGCTGCAGTCAACTTTACTTCTAAACGCGTTGTTAAAATTGGATTATCCAACCGTCGTGCTTTGCCTTCGCGGTATTTTGGTTTGCTGTATACAAATTGTATGAGCATGAATATTTTTGACAGCTAAAAAACGCTTGCTTTTACTTCAGCAATATTTCAAAAAATCTATGCGCAGTTTTTCTTACAAAAGTACTTATGAAAATTTATATAATGTTTAATAGTGCAGGATTTATTCAACAAAGTTTTTCTTTTTTTTGTGCAGTTATTCTAGTATTACAGCTTTGGTTGCTGCATAAGTTATATTTATTATTGGATTTATAAAAAATATATATTTTTTTAAATGGCATTTATGGGAAAAAATAAAAATTCCTTTAGCTGACAGGCTAATACATAAATAAAAAAGTTTGAAGTGCTTATTAAAAAAAATGTTTTTTTCATGAGTAACATGTTAAAAAAAAATGCATAATGAGAAATTAAAGCTGAAGCCTTGCTTTAGAAAAATATTTACTTAAACATTATTAAAGATGTCAGTCACATCCATTAATTTTCATAAAAATCGTTGCTTTGTTTATTGTTCATGCAATGCGCTTCACTATGCAACACATTATTTTTATTCATTCTTCGTTGAAGTGTCGCAGAAACTAGTTTAAATTTTTTTGTGTGTATACCTCAAGCACTAAAAAATACTTGAGTTTTGTTTAACAAAATTTTTATTTTTATGCAATAAAAATAGTTATTTATTTTGACATTTACTAAGTCCTTGGCAAAAGCGAAATAAATTTTAAACATTATCTAAAATTATAGAATCTCTTTGATTAAAAAAAAAACACAATTATGAAATATCTCCAAATTTTTGTTTATAACAAATATTTTTTTATAAATAGAAAATATGCCGAAAGTTTTTATTTATAATAAGGAAATTAATAGAAATTTATGAAATAGGAAAATAATCAAATATTTTTTGAAAAAAAAGTTTTTTATAAAAGAAAATATAATAAAGGTACATTAATGATAATTTCCTGCAAGAGGAGATTTTTTAAATAAATGTCTCAAATAAATAATGCTCTTGATTCAACAAGTTTTGCTTTTGTCCCTATATATAAATATATATATATCTATATATATCTGATTTTTTTTTCCAAAAAGAATTAACAAATTTTTTTTATAAATTTTGTTTATTTTTATTTGACCCAAAAACCCTACTTAGAATGCTATATTAGTAAACAGCTACCATATTTGTATTCCTGGAAGCCCGGTTCCCTTTTTCATTAAGCGATTTACTTTGCCATAAATAATACAAATTATAGGAAAACGATAAAATTATCTGAACAAAGAATCATTGTATCATTATTCGTTGCATGTGTTTGGTGGTAGTCGGATAACTATTTATTTACCAAAAAATGTTTCACTACCTAATTTAACTGATACCTCATATTTTTTGACATTAAAAATGGCTAAACATTTGTTAAGTTTTCTTATTTGGTAACAAAAAAGAATACGATTTTTTCCTTTTTTATATTATAACTGTAATCATTGTCTTTTAAATGTTCTCCCAATGTTGAATAACATATACTAGGCTGTAACTTGAACTGGTTCAATATGAAGTTAAGAAAAATTCACTTGGACAGGTTTTTGTGCTTTATTCCGATAAAATTAACAATATAAAAATAAGAGCCAACATATTGGCCATACAAATCATATCAGATCATTGAATTTTTGTAACATAAATTTTTTTCTTAATTAAACTATATCGCATGATACAAGTGTTTTCCATTAGCTTGCCTGACTATTTAAGCATTCGCACATAATAATTTTAATGTATATGTTTGGAGTAAATCTTATAAAAATAAACAAAAAACAATAAACCAAAACAAAATGTTGTTTATATTGTCTACATACACACAAACACACAACAACAACAGCAACAACTACTCAAACTGTATAAATAAATCGCACGTCAAAATCACACTTAATAAGTGACAGGCAAGAGGCAGCTCAATTTATCTATCGAAAATATTCATCAAAACACTAAATAGAAAACAGATTGCTATTGCCAAACATAAAATTTAATTAAATAATAATAACATCATTAATGAAAATAACCACACTTCATATGAGCAAACATTAATTATTAAGAAAAAAAAAAATACGCAAACCCGCACACCCACCCAGCCATTCTCTTTCTCTCACACACACACACATACACGAACCCACACAATGCCTCGTTATAAAAAGACAAAACATAAAATGTCCCAAAACAATACAAGTTACAGCAGACAGATACAGAAAAGGACCTACGTAATGTAAACATGTAGTGATGCCTATCAAATGCAACCAATATTGATTTATGGATTCTAATTGACAGATGTGAGTATGTTTCTGTATAATATCGTAGAATGTTTGAAATTTATTAACAGTAAAATAGAAAAAAATTATTTTTACTTACAAATTATATCAAGCCATATCATTGCCATTAAAAAGCAGTAATATTGTTTCTTTGTTTGTTTGTCTGTCTTTATATTTATTTATTGTTTCCTTGTTTGTGTTTTTAAGCGATAAGCCATGTATCCTCTAGAGATAAACTGTCAAATAAATTTTAGTTAATTTTTAATGTTAAATTCTTTTTTTTCGATAAGAGCGTAACATGCACAGTGTTCTGCTTTGAAAATGCCTAATATTTTCACTAAAAGGAAATATCCGATAGAATTTTCAATAGATTTATGATTAGGCCCCCTTATTAAAGTCACTTTAATTACAACAAATTTGATTTCAGTATAAGCTTTCGTAAAACAAATTTTAAATTATGTTATGAATTTGTTACACAATTTTCCTTTATGGCAACTTTTTTTAATGGGCTAACTATTTATTGATAACAACAACTTTGTTTTAAAGATTATATCGAAAGATGTTTTTTTGTTAGACCGTTTGGTTAATTAGAAACTTTTTATGGAAAATTGTCAACTTGAAAAAATGTTCTTTTAAAAAATATATCTTATTAATTTAATGTGATAAATTGTTTACATTTTTTACAATATCTTCTATATAGCTCTTAATTATTTAACAACAAAATAAAATACTAGAAACAATTTTTTTAGATCCTAATAAAACTAAAAATTACTAGAGATATTTTACTGGCCGGATTTGTTTGTGTTTAGTGTTTATAACAGGCTTACTTTTAATGGGGCGTTAAATAAAATAACAAAAAATCCTGTAGTTTTTAGGAATCTAATGTTGACATTGGCTTGCCCCCATATAGATATGTATGTATGTCTTAAGAAATAAATAAACGAAAAAATATATGCACAAGACTTTAATAAAAACAAAACAAACAGAAACATTAATTTTGATTTTTTTGTTGACGATTTTTATCTTTTCTTATACATAAAACACAATCTTTTTTATCATCCTTACTGGGTGAATAATGTAAAAGAGTCACAAAAATGATTACATAGACAACAATCGTCAATAAATTTTGGCAATATAATAGTTCTCTTTCTACTTTTTACAATTGGTTGTCATTGTTTTCGTTCTTTGTTCTTGTTTTGTTTGCTTTTTGTGTGTATTTTTTTGATTCATGTTTCATTTGCAATTTATCTCTTTTTGTCATTATGTTCATTGTACTATTTTGGAGATGGGACAAAAAGGGCGGTGGCGATAGTTGTACTGATGTTTATTTGTTCTATGTGTATATTCACGTATATATATTAGGGTGACACTTATGTCATAAAGTTCAGTTCTAAGAATTTGAACAAAATCGGACAATGTTTTCTAGGTGCGTATCAAGGTCAAAGTTCAGGTATTAGCAAATTTCACTGTTTATATGAAATAAATTTTGAAACTCGTCAACTTTCTAAATTGTTTTACAAAAAATATAGATTTTATTATTTTAGTAAAAATAAAATATTAGAAATTTATGGAAATTAACCCTAGTATCGTCTTTGGGTCAAAATGACCCACAAATGTCAGATATATGCCAATTTTACAATTCGTATTAATAAATATGCAAAATTTTTTAATTTTCCATATTATTTTACAAAAAAATTTAAATTTATTTATTTTAATAAAAAGTTTAATTAAAGAAGTTTAACTTGAACCAAAATATATTATAGAATTGATTTGATTTTTTTCATTGGAATTATATATTTATTAATTTCCACCAAATGATGAAGAATATTAAAGAATTAAGCAATAATCTGGTTTGGAGGGTCAATTAGATCCTAATGACTTATCAGGGTGAATTTCCAAACAATCCATTTTATTGTCCCTGTTGTTAAACTAAAAATCTCCATATCGTGTTAATGTATAAAATTAACCAGTTTTACAATTTGCTCATATCTGAGCTTTGACCTCGATGCGTGCCCAGAAAACGTTGACCGATATTGTTTAAATTTTTAGAACTGAACTTTTAGACCTGGTGTAACAACATTTTGGCCAGCACCCCTCAAATTTCAAACACATTTTTTTTTTCATTTAATTGATTGCCACCCTAATGTATATGTATGTATGTCTTAATTTCATCATGGTTGAACATTTGTTTTAAGGCTTTTCTCCATCTGTATTATTGTGGTTATTTGTTGAAAGACAATGACATAAAAATAATAAGCAAATGGTATTAATACTTTAGGAAACATTTCGATTTAAATGAATATGTATAAATAAATATGTTGAAATTGCAGAGTAAAATTCTTTTGTTTCTGTTGCAGATATTTAATGTGGAATTTGCAATAATTTACCTAATGGCATACAAAATTAGTAGCTAATGAAGTAATAAATGCTTTTCAAAAAAGTTAAGGTTAGTTAATAAAATTTTAATTTAAAGTTCGCTAGAAAAATAATTTTAAAACAAAACAAAAATTCTAATATTATTGTAACACAATTTTAAAAAGAATATATTTTATATAAAGGTTTCAGCATAAGGTTTCATTAAGAAAAAAGAATATAAATAAAAATTTTGCGAAAATTTTGAATATTTTAGTTCTAAAAAACTTGATGAAAGACATAACGCAGTAACTAGTAAACTTTTCATGTACGGGGGGCAAATTACGGCATTCAATATTGAACAAAATTTTGTTCGATCGATCGAGTTTTCTTTACATTTGGTGTAGGAATTCCAATTAGAATTTTTTATTTTCAATCAATATCCCATACCGTAATTCGCCCCCAGGTTGTGGACAGTAAATCCTTTCTGGACATGTAACAGTTTTAGATGAGTTTTATGTTTGGTCTTTTTTGGGTGCTACATATGCCACTTTATATATTATTGTTTTGCATTTTTGGTAGAGAAATTTTCCTCTACATTACGAAATTATTTGGGAAAATCTTTTTTACCGATTCTTGTATTTAAAGCGGTTTAATGAGTTTTAGGGTGACTTAAAAATAAATTTGAAAGCCTTTAAATGTGAGTTAGGGCCCACTATAGAGTCATCTTCAAGATATTTTTTAAACACATTTTTATTACTATGGGTTTGATGGAAATTTTGTTTATTCTTGCTTATTATGGTTGTAAGACTTAAAAAGCTATTAATTACAATTATATTTAAATATAATTCAAAGGGCAATCTGTATTTTAATTATAAAGTTTGCTTGCCCAAGAAAACAAAGAAAAAGAAAACTTGAATAATTTTAAACTTTTTTTAAGAAGAGTGTTAGATGCAGCAGAGATCATTAAAAATTGCTGCTAAGTAAAAAATAAGACACACATGTCAAGAAATCAATAAAAATTGAAATGGTTTTAAATAAAACTTGTTTTTGTCAAAGTCAAACATTTAACAGTAACGGTAAAGTTTCAATCCTTAGGCAAGTATTGTTGTTGTTGTTTTATTCAAGTTCGTATTTCCAATTAAAATTAATTCTTGTGTGAACTTCAAAACACCCTAAACTATAATTATAAAATATTTGCAAAATAGTTATATTTAAGCAATATAAAACTTATAATTTTTGAAAAATCTATAACAAATTTATAAGATAAAAAACTAAGATACTTAATTCAATATGGGATTGTAAGATTTAGCTATAAGAACTTCAAAGATTTTGATATATAAGCCAAATAAGTCCTTCAAATATATACGCTTTAAGCATGTCATAGTGTTACAAAGGGAATAATAAAATGACCTTGCTCTCCCAGGATTTAAACAACAAAATGTAGTTGTTTATGTTCTGACGCATTGATGTAAAAACTTTTTAATGCTTTTGTCTACCAGACACATACACACATATACAAACATACATACTCTCATGCGCACATTTCCATTTCATTGACTTCGGTTACAATTGTCAACGCCGTATGTGTGTTCGTTTTGGGTTATAGGGATGTGTTAACAAAATGTGTCAAATAAAACTGATGGGTTTTTCGTTTGCATTTAAAAGCATCATTGATTGTAACATGATGAACATTTTTTTTTATCCTCCGGCCAATAGATGAGAATTTTGTTTTCGTTTCCATTTTTGTTTATTTTATTTAATCTCTTAAACTTTAATTTAGCAATATTTAGTAAAAATATTATTTTATTCTATACGTACAGATAGAAATAGTATTTTTTATAAAGTGCCGTTAAAAAGATATAAAACATAATTGCGCCCTTAAATGTCACAACCTTATGCCGGTGCCTTTTATTTAAACATTTCGTTTAAGGTTTGTGTTTTTTTATTGTTGTTCCCTTAAAGAGTAGTTACATGGTAATATTTTACATTTAAGAGTTTACTATTGCAGTAGTTAAACAAAGAAATATGGGTCATCTAAATAAGTAATTATAAATTTGGAGATTGGTTGATGGAATTTAATTTTCTAAGTAATAATATTATGTAGCATTCATAAATTGTAAGAATGAGAAAAAACTTTTTATTTTTGTTAAAAACTTTGTAAATGTATATGCGTTTTGTGCTGCTAGTATTTTGACTACTATTGCTACTGTGCAAAAGATACAACTATTAAATTTTCCTCTATTTGTCTATATGTATATGTATACTCACACACAATCAAAACGACAAACTATTTGCATTGTTAACAAGACAGTAGAGAGTTAGCAAACAACAAACAAAAACAAAACAACAAAAAACTAATAAAAATAAAAATAAAAAGTAAATAAGGTCATTCAACCATGTTGTAAATTTAATGCCTTTAAAGCAAAACCTTTAGCTTTCTATAGTTTATTTGAATTCTCCTTATATTGCTACTATAACTTGACCCCCATCATGAATAAGTAATAAATAGTTGAAATAACTTTTCGTATTATTTCTCTTTAAGTGTATGTGATAAAAAGTATTTGCTGCACTTAATGTTAGAAAAGAAATTACGTTAATAAAAACCAAGAAAAATAATAAATAAATAAAACTAACAAGTTTGAAGAGTTAAAATATCCACGTATACAATTATTTTCTAAGACGTATGCTCATTTCGCTACGAACATATGTTATGTTTTTGTATGACATATGTTTGTATATGAAATATAATTTATTGATTTTTGTTCATATTTATCTACATTTATAAATTCACATGTTATTGAGTATTAAATATCTAAAGACTTACAAATACACGCAAAGTATAAATATTATAATTGATTTTTAAAGGAAAAAAATACATCAATGATTAACACATCATGACCATCTACTATTAAAGATAATTATGCTTATCGAATAAATATACATTATATTTAATTTGTTTATACCTATACCCTGTACAGCCATTAACATAATGAGTACATATGTATAAGCATATATGCAAACATACATACATATTAGTATTTTATTATACACATCGGCAGCAATAAATATAATGGTTATCGTGTCGTTTTCATTCATTATTATATAAAAGCTTCATATCCATATTGTTTTCATATTTTTATACAGTCGTTCATTCATTCATTCACTCTGTTTTTTTTTTATTCATTCTGAAGCTGATTTGAAGTGGATATAAAATTTTGTTTTGGGACTAACTCAAACCACAGACACTTGCACACATTCACACTTATAAAAGGCCCCATAATAATACTTAAAGTTTATGATTTTTATTTAAGAGTCTTTACTACGTTTCAACGAACAGTGGAGGAGGATCAAATAAAAATTTGAAGATATATTTTTTACTGCCTTTTGCGTAAAACTAAATTTTAAGGGAAAGCAGGGTGTAAGGAAAGCATAAAGTATCTTGTTTTTAATTGATTAAAAAAATTTGTTTTATAAACATTTACAAATTTTTAAAACTTTTTATGAATATGGGGGCTAAGTTATAAAAAATAGTTTATAAATTATGTCATAAATATAGTATTTTTTGAGAGCATGAATCTACTGTTTCCTTAAAGTGAAAGTAACATATTTTTCTAACTGACCACACTTTAAAAAAGACAACAAATTCCTTAATACCACTGTCCACTATATATGTACATAGATACATACTAATATAGTAGTGTAAAAAGTTCTTGCGATTGTTACATATTAAACTTGTATTATTTTATATTTTTAAGATTATTAAGTAGCTGTTGTAGTGGTGCTAGTGGTGGTGGGTTAAGTGCAGCCACACACATTTTCTCATATGGCCTTTATATTTGCTTAATAGTGATAATTGATTAAGGTTAAGTATTTAACTTGCTAGATATTATTTAAAAATAAAAATATGTCTGCACTTTACAGGACTATAACAAAGATTTTTGTTTAGGAAAAATTTAAAATTAAAAAATACAGTATAATTAATATATGAAACAAATATTACAAATTGTTTTAAGGCTGTCAATTAATAAAGTCTTAAGGTAAGTAGAGTTTTTCAAACTTCTCGCTTAAATTTATTGTTTTAAAAACACTTTCACCTTCCTTCTGCACCCTTAAGCTTACACTTTTCATGAAAAATTGAAAAAAAACAGACACTTAAAACATATATCATCTTACTTAAATTGAATTTATTTTATTGAAAACTTAACAATATATTTCTTGGAATTTATTTTAACTCAGTTAAGGACAAAGTCCCTTTGAAAATATTTAATCAATAAGTTGGCTTATCAAATTAGTCAATGTTTCTGTTTTTTTTTAAAATACCAGCATTATTTTTTTCTTTTAATGAAAAATAATCGTTCTAATGCTTTTCATGATCTCATACAACTCAAGGTTAAAATAGGGTAAAAAAAGTTGGTCATTCCTTATGTAAGACTAAAAAATATTTACCTTAAGTGGCGACTTTATGAATCAATTAAACTATGCCCGTCTTTTGTCTGACTTTGTAAAACATTGTCACGTCCAAACCAACTAGAATTAAATGTACCTAAAGTTAAGCCGGGCACAACATTTAAAATCGTTAACGTTTATTTTTCAAAACATTTCTGTCAACACGTGCCATTGTCTTAAAGAGAA
>NDXZ01003980.1:0-10585 GCA_003055125.1 Paykullia maculata | reverse complement strand
ACAGAACTGGCAATGCAAAAAAATTGCCTTTCGTACTAATAGAAATTCGTGGAAACGAAAGTGCGTACTATTGGACGTCCACTGTATAATGTTTTTATAAAAAAAAAACTACAAAATCTTTGATGTTTCTGTTCTTTACGTCGATGGTTCTTTCAACTATGCATTTTGCTTTGGAGGGAAATTCATTAAAAAAGGCTTAAGTGGATCTATCGCTAGAATTTCTATATGGCGTTTAAATTAAATTAAATGTTTTAAATGTGCCATTAACCCATTATTGCCTGCCCATAAATTGGCCCGTATGGTTTTGACGAAATTTGTATACATTTATCTGAAGGTCCGTAGAAGTTGCTAGGGATGAACAAAATTTTTACCTCTTTACACACTTGGGAAAGGAAATGGGTATTTCGTTACCCAACAGGCATTGATGTGATATATTTTTTTTTTTTATTATTTTGAAGAATTAGTTTTTTCTTATTTAAGTACAAATAATTAAATTATTAATCTACTTTTATACATACATATATACATATTTATTATCTGGTGACGTCAAATTTTATTTATTCACATTGCGCCGATGTAAAAAATTGAACATTTATAATATTAGTCCTAAGATCCATAAGGGAACACCACAAAAATGGTCTTGTCAAGAAAATAACTAATTCAGAAGGTATATTTTGTTGCAATTGAACAGCACAATTTGGTCAACCAATATATCCTTCACATGGGGGGTGTGGACCTTTTCGACAACGCCATGAACAATTACCGCATTCGGAAAAAAAATTATCCATATTGTTTATATTGAAACTATAGGTTTTAATATATTTTAATTTTATTGTTTTCATTTTTTCTAGGCTAATCAATCTTTACTTCTAAATGAAAATGTAAATTGCAGCAATAACCTCTCATGGCGCCCGCGCTATAACTTTTTTAATGCCTTTACTTTTTTGGGTATTTAAATACCCATTATGTAGGAATGGGTTAACTGTTTAAATAAAATAAAGCACCTAAAAATATACTGTGAAAGTTAAAATCAACAAAATATTACGATTCGTTTGCAATCGTATGGTATAATACCGTTCAGTTCATACGATTGACGTATCACGTAATTATTCTTCGTACGATTGTCGATACGAACACGGCTGTGACGATTTGAGCCCTGTTTGTGTGGACAAAGACTAAGCAATCATTTAATTTATGAAAATAAATATTCGGCAAGATTAAAATTTTGTTGTTGTTTTTACTGAGAACATTACTGAGAACATTACAACAATTACCACATATACGAGGAATATGAAAATAGAATCTTTCCTATTACACACATTCATACTTTTTTTTAAATACATGTGTGTCATAGAAATATAAGAAATCTTTGTTGTTTCAAAAAATTAATTTTTGTGAGAATTATTGGAATTATAAAAGCGGCATTTAACCAGTACACGCAACAACAGCAACAACTAGAGAAACTTGTTCTGAATGAGCCCAATTCAGGTTGACATTAATATTCTTCTGGCAGCAGTAGCTCAACAAACACAACGTACTATTACAACAACGAGGCCAACTATCATAAAAGAAAACAATCACCATGAGTACTTAGGTTCATTTTAAAATCAATATTTTAAAATATAGAAATATCAAATGTAAAATATTATAATTATTTAAAAATAGTGGAATTTTGAAGTCCATTAAATCCAAGTATGTATATAGGAAAAAAGATAAAGTTTTTCTTTAATTAAAAATAACAAATTGTTAAAAAAAATTATTGTTTATCAGCATCATCATATATTATTTTTATTATCCTACGAAGGCCTAAAGCACCACGACCCATGAGACCTTTTGTGCAGCCTCTTGTTTTACCCAGACAGGTGCAGCGCCGGACAATCGCACAGTACATGTTCCGCAGACTCATCACTCGTCTCACAGAAACTGCACTGTTTGGTCTCAGCGTTCCCTATAGCAAATTTATGACATCCAAGACCACAATGTAAACCACCTTGATAATAACCTGATATTTAATCAATTCAGTTGCCGCTTATGCGTATATTGGCCTTTTACTAAAGGAAACGTTGGAATTTTCTATCCCGACCTAATATATTTTATCAAACATCCACACTAATATACATCTTCCTAATTTAAAGTTTAATAATTTATTTTATTCTTTTATTTCTTGCCCCTTTACCATTCAGATCTATGATAATTATGCCGACAACAATGGCACTAAATGGCAACTATGCAAATTTCAAAAGGCTAATTTTTATGCTAACAGTCCTAATAATGACAATTTTTTCACCACAAACATTAACGGACAGCATCCAGAGGAATATTTTTCCGTCTCAAGTGACAATTATAATAATGCAAAAACAGCAACTGATGTCCATCAAAGTGCTGGAAGTGAGGAGGCGTCGGCAACGACAGTTGCTCAATTTTTGTTGCGCCAACATCAACGACAGCTGTATATCCCAGTGCCGCCTCCACCACCGCCCGTTTACATAACATCATATTTAAATACGTTGTATATACGTCAGCGTACTACTGCCAAATCCATTGCCAATTTAAATTCTACCATACGCTTACAACTTGGTAAGTATGAATAACAACTAAATATAGTATGTATGTTTGTATGTATATGTATGTTAGTGCATAAAGTATTGCATGCATTTGTTACAAACGTACTCATACTGACACTTAAATGTCAAGTGCTTAAACAACGATGACGTTGCTGAAGAAGATAGATAACAAAGAGAAACAACAAGAGTAAACAAACAAAAACTTTACAAGAGTCAAAACTAAATGACTTGAATTAAAATGAATAAAATTATTGTTTGTGTGTTGTTTTATAAATATTAGGGTGGTACAGGAAAAATTTAAAACTAAAATTGTTGTCCTATACTTTCCCTTGTTAATTTGTTTACAGTTATCATGATTATTTTCGCATGTAATAGGTTTTGTGTTCTTTAATACGTGAACCAAATTTTACCAAAATGATATTACAATTATCTTATAAACATACATATATATTTGAGGGATTCACAAGCCACTCATATGTCATATGTCCTAAAAATTTTAAATGGTTTAAGTTACTTTTCATACTAAAAGTGTCCTAAAATAGTATGACTCTGACTGCTATGTTTATTGTGCTGTCGTAAACTATCCTTAGCCAAACAGTAAAAGCAATAACACAGAACTTAAACCATTTTAAATTTTTAGGGAATAAGACAATATGATATCATAAGTTGCTTGTGAATCCCCCAATTATAAAGTAAGAATAACGTAAAAGGGAAAATACAAATACAAAAAGACCACGTTTAAACAACTTAAATATTGCACAATGGGGCATATCTAAAACTTTTGTAAATAAATCAGCCATTTCAAAACAGATTGTCCGATTTACATAAAGTTTTACGTGGGTATAACAAAGGAGTATCCAACTTTAAGTTTGAGGAATATTTTCCCAGATTTTTTCGGATCAACAAAATGGAGTCTTAAAAAATGGCATTTCCAAAAAGTCAAATTGTAATTTTGTTGTTTTCCTATTAAAGAACCGTTTCAATTCTTAAATGTACATTTAAAAATTAAAATTTCATAATTTTTCATTTCAGTTGTTTTCGAAATATTGAATTGAATTTAAGTAAATCAACAAAGCTTAAAAGCAACTAAAACAAATGATTTTATAAGTTTTAAAATATATCATTTAAGGTCAAAAATTAAAAAAAAAAAGTTAAAATTTAAACTATTTTTTTTTTCAAATCTGTTAATAACATTAGAAACATCCCAGCAAAAAAATCTTAATTTTGAAGCAGTAAATGTGACTTGTGCATACCTACTGCTTCCTCTATTGCCTTTTGAAACTATTAGCGTACAAAAGTAATGTGCAAAATGCAAATATTAAGCAGTTTCTTTAAAAAGATCATTTAAGATCTCTAAAGCAGAGCCTCTACGCGAGGAATTCCATACAAAAATCATGTAGTCTTTAATAGAAGTGGAAGCGATGTACAACTGCAGTCTGCCTTTCAAAGCTGCTTCCGAGGAAACATAATTTTTTTCTTGAATGTCCGAGGTGTCCTGTTTTTAGACTCTATGGCATTGCTCTGGAGAAATCCTCTAATATGTTTCCATAATGTTTGTATATTAAAGGTTTAATATTTCCCAAATATTTTCCAAATTTTTTTTAAACCATATAGCATGTGGGACTTTCTGATGAAGTAATATTTTTAAAATAAAATCAACACTCAGTATGAGAGCTAACGCTAGCACAATTATTACTGGTAATAAACAACTGTTTATTACCCTTACCAGTTCAAAATGTATTAGTGACTATGAGCTGACTTTGTTTTTAGAGAGCTGAATTCCGTCATCGTTGTCATTCTTTGTTAACAGCATCAAGATCAAGTTATATTACGCCAACCCTGAAGTGTGAGGGTTATAAATATTCATGCATAAAAATAACTTAATTGCGAATGAATTTACAAAGAGCACAACAAAAAAATGAGTAGTGAATTAATTATTTATTCTGTTCATTTGTTGCTACAGAGTGTTCACTTTATATTTATTGTCTTGCTTCATAAAAATATTGCTTAATATTTGTAGACTTTGTTAGCTGTTCTTGTATTAAAGAAAGTAAGGTTACTGAAGTGCATACAAAGCATTTTTAGTTTTAAAATCCAGTTGACATTTGGCATATAAATATATATCTCGCTCGCTCAATTGCCAAAGAATTTAAATTTACATTTTTATTCTATAACGGCAAAGCTCTTAAATATTGCTTTTTAAAAAAAAGAACGAAAATAATATCCAATGGGCTTCAATAAAAATGTTTTAAGTTATCTATTAGTTTTCAGAGATAGCAAAACTAACGAGTATTTTGTTGTGTTTTTATATTCAGCTTAAATTAAATATTAAACCAGAGACCGTAACAATTATGAGCTACATATATCAAAAAACTCACAATTTAACTGTTATTTTGAAGTTTTATTATTTTTTTATGCATTTAAGTTTCGGCTTAAGGTTATATATGAATAAAAACCAAAAAGAACACTCATGTGTTTTTTTAAACACATGTGTTAGTTAGTTTCAATTTTTGTTTAGAGTTTTCGAATATATATCAGTCAGCTAATAAAAATAATTTTGTTTTGTTCAAAGTAATATACGTTTTTCATAGCCTTCACCTTAGGTGGTAAGGGTATATATAGGTTTGTCATTCCGTTTGTAATTTCTACAATATTCATTTGCGACCCCATTAAGTATATATACTCTGAATCCTTATAGATAGGGAAGTCGATTTAGCCACGTCCGTCTGTCCGTCTGTCTGTCTGTTAAATTCACGTTTTCTTATCCCCCCGATGTCATACGGACGCGTTAGTAGTATCAAACAATCAGAAATCTGAGATGTTTGATATTGAAATCCAGTAAAATCGCTTAATAATTGACTCAAAAATTGTTATATTTGTGGGTAAGACATGTCTTGGGGAATTTTAAAGAAAATAAATTTGCGAGATAAGGAAAAAAAAATTTTTTTTTACACATACATACATAAATACCCGTAGTGAAGGGTATATAAGATTTGGCTCAGCCAAATATAGCGCTCTTACTTGCTTTTCTTCAAAAAATGTACAATAAGTGATTACCTCGTAGGCAAAAAAATAAATAAACACCAAAGACTTATCGTTATAACGCAAAAAAAAACTAATACTAAAAATAATCACTATTTTTTAACCATTTTTTAATCAATATTTTGACAAAAAAATTAAAGTAAAAAATAACTTAAATTTTTTTTAATAAAAATTTAAAATAAAAGTTTATTGCATGTTTAAAAAGTATATTAAACAAGTAATACCGATTTTCTCGAAAGTATTTCCAAAAGTTGAATACCACATATAACTCTGGGTGACCTATGGGAGCTACAAAAACTTGATTTCAACCAACACACGGACAGCCGGATAGACGGACAGACGGACATGGCTAAATCGACTTCCCTATCTATAAGGATCCCGAATATATATACTTTATAGGGTCGCAAATGAATATTGAAGAAATTACAAACGGAATGACTTATATATACCCTTACCACATATGTTAAGGGTATAAAAATATGGTTTTTATGTATCACAATATGTTTATGTTCTTGGATCAAGATGATTCTTTTTTTGTCAAAAATTTTAACCATAAAGATTATTGTCAATCCCTGGTAAAAACTAACAATGCTTTTACCTTTTTCATAACCATTTTTAATTCGTTTAGTAATCACATGTTAACATAATGTTTAACTTATAGCATTTGTAGTATGTTAAACATTATAACCACACAGCGTAGCATATGCAATACATTTCCGTAAAATCCTTTCTCTAACTTCCGTTCTCATAAGTTGCCAAGCAAATACTAAATCAACAACAACAACATACTCTCTTGCAAACAATGCAACAAGTACCGTACTTGCTGCATGAACAAAAATATCCTCATTTGCATATAAAATACATTCAAATGACCTATTTTACGAATACCTAAATTTGTTGTAAGTGTGTATGTTCATGTTTTTATTATATTAAGGCCCGTTAATATAACTTGCCTTTAAAGTTCCTGTTAGTAAAAGGTAGCTTTAGCTGTCATGAGAAATAAAGTTTCATTTCATTATTATAACTTTCATTTAAAATAAATTTTATAATTATGGCAATATTAGTTTCTGTTTACCAAGGAGTACAACCTTTTACATACAAAGTAGCAGGGTTAAATAGTTAAAAAAGAAAAAGTGGCACCTTTATCTAGTACAGACAACCTAAATTAAGCAAACAAAAAGAATTTCCCTTTAGTTTATCGTTCACTTTTAGATTAAAGTGTAGTTATAATTAAGAAAAACTAGTTTTCTGTCCGATAACATCCGTCCTTTAACTATTGGTAAGTTGTAATAATGGCCCTAAAAAGATTATATTATAAATTATGATATACTCGTAGATAGTATTAGATTGTTGTTTTGAAAAATGCAATCTATTTTTGTAAAACTGCAGTAAAACATTGTCAAAAATAACATGAACTAATTTTATAAATCCATAAGAGGTTGGTTATACCTTACACCACAATGGATAAAGATAGTCAGGGTGTTCGCCAGGAGTTTAAAAACAGTTGAACAATAAAACCGTTTAAAAAAAAGGCAGGCAAAAAAGTCGCTTCAAAAAAAACCGCACATTTTTATTTAATTTTTTACATATGAAACAGAAAAAATATTTTTTTTTCAGGGACTTCACTATAATCGGATGAGAAAAAATCAAAGATTTAAATCGCACACCCAGTTCAAAAGTGACACAACTCAAAATTTTTAATTTTTTAGAAATCGAAATAAACTGTTTTTGACGTAAATAAAAAAAGTTAAAAACAAAAACGTTGGATCATTGAATTCGAATTAAAACTATTTAGCACTTAGCGTAGGAATCTATTACCATTATATTTTCTGACACAACTAAAAATAAGTCACTTTTATGAATTGCAACTTTATACCAATTGAAACATAAAGAAAGACATAACCGTTTTTTAGCAACAGTTAACAACAACAAAATACACTGATATTTTTCTTATAGATAAACAAGTGTATTGTGCATAGTCTAAGCAAATAAACTCGAAAAATGAAAATCTTTAAGTTGTGTCACTTTTGAACTGGGTGTGCGAAATGTATTTATGCCATCCACTAACTTAACTGCAAAATTTCTTTCAAATTTAACTATTCGTTTAGAAAAAAATTCTTCAGCTTTACATATGTATGTATCTACAGTCAACTGAAAAACCTTTAAAAAGAACATGTAAAGTCTGGAATATTGTTTGATTCGGACTTAAAGGTGCCATCGAATTCGAAACTTGTTTTCAATGGATGTTTCAACACCTTTTTTTATTCGCCTGCATTGTTTTGCTTAGAGATTAATTTTTCTTCTTTAAAATGCTTTAAACCCCATTAAGTAATAACACAAAATTTACCTTTAAACCATTTTTTGGAAAAAAAATTTTATATACTTTTGCCAGTGGTAAAATATATTAGCAGAACAAAAAAAAAAAAAAAGAAGGGCTGGCAAACTCGAATATTTGTCATAACTTTAAAGTTGCTTATCCAACATTTTCCAATTTTTAATCAACTTTACCTGGCAATTAAAAATACGACAAACATTTACATATGAAACAAATAGCAAATCCACCAACCGAGAGCCTATTTCACTTAAAATTTGGAAATAATAAACGAGAACTTCGAAAAATTTTAATGTAACGAATGTTCGTTTAGTCGAAACATTCTCGAGATTACATCATCAAGAAATAATCGTTTCATGTTTGGGGATTTTTGAAACAATAACGTTAACAATATCAGATTTTTTCTACAAATTCTCATTGGTTAACCTTCAAAACAGATTAATTTTTAAACACAACTCTAAGCGACAGGTGAATTTTAGTAATTTAGTTGTAAATTTCGACGGATGTCAGACGTGACGGTATGATGTTATTTTGGCGATTTTCAAAGCAGAACCTCTTCATTCTGACGCTTTGTTGAAAAAAAGTTTGCCAAATCTTGAATCTAATAAAAAATATTAAGATATAAAAAATAAGAAAAGCGAATTAAGATTTTATGATTTTTATGAATGTTTGTTAGTTGTACATTTATTTTTAAAAACAGTAGATTAAAATTATTTACAAAACAATAAATCAGTTTTTAAAACTTATGTGTCGTTTACATTTCTTCAAAACTGTATTCTCTTACACAGTTTAAAAGTTTTAAATCACTTTAAAAGATTTTAAATGATAAAAATTAAATTCTCCCTAATTGTTTTAATAGCATTATTGTATAATTTAATAAAAGGTGCCTTACAATGTAGTTAAACATTTCAGATGTTTACATATTTCTTTTAAGTCTCTTTGTAGGATTTACTAACCAAAAGCTCATTCACTTGTTTACTCTACTCTTTTTTTAATGCTTTTCAGATAATAGTTACAAAATTAAATTAGTATCTGGGGATAAAAGTGTCGAATCGTGTCAACCGAATCCTTGTCAGTACAGCGGTAAATGTGTGGTCATCAATGGTACAAGTTACTGTCAGTGCCAGGGGCATTTCACTGGAAGGTAAGTTGAGTTAAACATCTTTGTTTAGCAAAAACCAACACAACTAACTCGTTATATTAAGCCAATTAAATAATTTATTACTTAAATAACAACACAACAACATTTGCCTTTACAAAAAAAAAACTTTGTAGATTTTGTGGTTTAAATATGTGTGAATTGGAACCCTGTGTCTTTGGTAAATGTGAATTAATTCCAAATAGTTTTAAGGTAAGTTAAGTACGTAAAAAGCACAACTAATAAGCAACGTTACCATTGTACAAAATGGCATTTTGCCTCCTAAGCCTCGCGAAATGTTTGTCTGTGTCTTTTCCAAAGTTAGTCCAACCACTACTACTGTATATTCAAATTTATTTTTGTCTTAAAGGTCCAATATTAATTATTGCAAACACATTTTTGGCAGATAACAATTAAGGGTACGGTGACTATCTGTTCTGTACAGAACAGTACTGTATTTGAAAGCTCTCTTCTGTATAAATTATTCTTATGTAAAAACCCTTAAAAATGTTCTGTATTTTATTTCGAGTTCAATTTTTGTTCTGTATTTTTATAAGTCAAAATAATATTTTGTAAAACATGTTAACATAATTTTTTTAATAATATATCGTAATACAGTTTACGTACATATGTATGTATTTATAAGGATGTCGAAATGTAGTTAAAGTCATATAGTTTTTTCGCCCATGTCTCTGCGAATTTTAGGCCAGTTAGTAAATTTTTTTTCAAATGACCTGGAAGGTCAAATATTACAAACATGTCTGTAGGTTATTCAAAAGCTGCAAAACATTAACTTTTGTGTGAAAAATTAAGAGAAGAAAAAAAGTTCGTTACCAAAACAGTTGGCAGCAATAATTTTGACACTTTTAAAAATTTTTTGCAACAACAAATTTAAATGTGGTTTTTGTTTTGTTATATTTGTTGTAGCGATGCAATTACCTTTTTAAATCTACCCTGGGATGCCGTCTATCAATAATTTGAAGTACTAAAATGGGTTCTTTTGCGTGAAGTTCCCACATGGGAAGATGTTGCACCTAGTTTTAATTTTATTATAGAAAAAAGTTAATTGAACATGTTGAAACTGAATAATTTGATGATCCAGCAGTAAAAAATACACATTTTTAGAAAATTAAAAAAAGTAATTAGAATAATAAGTCCGCAAAAAGCGTTAGGTAGCAAATTTTATACATTTTAAAAAAGTGATAAAATTTTTCAATCGAAAGGGTATTTTTTGTTTTAAATAATATTTGGACTACTGTAAAAAACCCAAATAAAAATGGAGACCATTAAGACCATTTGAATAACAAAATTAAACTTAAATTAAATTAAATATTAATTGTAGAGAATTTAAAAATATTTAAAAGAAAAGGAAATTTTTCATCGGAATATATAAAAGTCGGTTGTGTTTTTTTGCAATATGTAAATACATACAATAATTTTTTATGTTGATAATTTTATTGTTATGTTCCTTGTTATACCCTTCACACACACACACATGTGGTAAGGGTA
>NDXZ01003977.1:24540-35307 GCA_003055125.1 Paykullia maculata | reverse complement strand
AAAAAAAAAAAAAAAAAACCTTTAAAAAAACGAGGCAGTCGTCTTATTTTGCTTATATCCCAGCCGGTTCTTAATGGATCTTGCCAGTTTTCAATAGTAATTTTTTCGAAAGCATTTCCAAAAGTTTGATACAACATACAACCCTATGTAACCTATGGGAGCTACGTAAACTTGATTTCAACATACACACGGACAGACGGACAGATGGACAGACGGACATGGCTAAATCAACTTCCCTATCTATAAGGATCCCAAATATATAAACTTTATAGGATCGCAAATGAATATTGAAGAAATTACAAACGGAATGACAAACCTATATATACCCTTACCACATGTGTGTGCGTGAAGGGTATAAGAAGGCTTTATAAATATTGAAATATGCGCTTACGAAGTAGCGGGTTAAAAGCATATTATAATCTTTAAATATTCACATTCAAAACACAATTTTTTCGAATTTTAAATATTTCAATACTTTTTTTAATGGATTTTTTTATAAATAAAACAATCTTTTGCACGTACATTTACTTGTTCCTTTTTTAAATGTAACATATTTTGTTTAAATTATGAAATTATGATCGTTAATTTGACATTATTTATTTAAATAATTTAAATAAAGATTTAAAGGCGTTAAGTTGATTTTTGGGGAACGACCTTGTGTGCGATCTAGGGCTAGTTATCGACTTACTTTTGAATATTTAGTAAGAAGATTTACTTTCATATGAACCTTACTTGTGTTTTATTTTATATAGATTTTAATAGTTCAGCATTAAACAAAAGATTAATTTTTATGGTTTGTTGTTATTTTCATTATGTCTATATGCTGCATTCCACTGGTTGCTTATATCAGATCATCAGTAGACTTTGAAATTTAAAATAACAACAAACCATACAAATTTAAACAATTATGTCAATTCGACAAAAAAATGTTTTCTTGATACAAGTGATTAATTTTTAAATGTAAGTAATATATTTATTAATCTTTTTTTTTTGGCTTAAAGTTTATATATTTTTGAAATTGTAATATATTGAGAATGTTATTTTATTTAAAAACTCAGTTTCCCATATGATATTAGCCGATTGGAATGCATTTTAAAAACCAGCTACGATTTCATCGTCAGCACTATTTTTCTTATCGGTACTGCTGTCATTGAATGTAAATTTTATTTATTTAAACTAAAATTTTATAGAAATAGCAATCGGAACTTGCTTAAATATATAGACAAAACTTTAACTTTTAATGTATCTTGAAATTTTTCTTATTAAGTCAAACATTTAAAACCCAATGTCCGCTACTATGAGCTGCAGTTCGTTTTATGCAAATCGCAAAAACTCAAGACCAGCCGAAAGAAGACTCTGCCTAAAAAAATTCTGATATTTTTCAATTGGTAATAAAATTAATATTTTCTTATGTTTTTCGTTAATTAAAAAAGTTTCCCACCAAAAAAAAAATTATTATATTAAAATCATTTAAGTCTTAGAAGTAGTTTATTTAATTAAAATAAATGCACTCGTAGCTTGCTAACCTATATTTAAAATCACATCCTTAGTAAGAAATACAAACAGCATATGTCACAAATTCCTAAGTGAACACTCACACATACCCACACAACCAAAAGCAAATATGAGATACATTATTTAGCAAAATCTCGTACAATTCCAAATCCCTGAAGGAAACATTAGCAATTAAATGAATGTGTGTGTCTACGCTTAAACATTTTGTTGCATGCAGCACTTTACAACATGAAAATATTTTTAACTTTGTCATTATTATTTAACACTAGAAATAATGTAATAATGTAAAAGTTATTTGCACAAAAACAGAAATACAATAAAAAAAATAACAACCAGGAATAATTGCAATAAAGGATTTCAAATACAACAATGGACAAAAATGCTTAAAACAGAACAAAATTTTAACATGACTTAGTTTTTCAATACAATACAAGAAATAAGTTAAATAATACAACATGTAAACAAGAATTATGTGACAACTTTTTAACTTCCATTACAATACATTATTAGGTGTTGGATGAAAAATGGAGTGACTGAATACATTTAGATTGACATAAATACATATGTTTGAAATATTAAAATGCGACGATGTTGTTTTTTTTAAGCTTTTGTTAGTATCTTGTTAAGCAAAAACATGAAAATTTCGCGCCCATTTCAATTAAAAATAAAAATATGTTTTTATTTTCTAAGTAACACACACACATGAATACATACATATAAATTTACGTAAAAATGTTTTTCGAGTAGAATACAGAGCGCAGGCTTTAAATGTAAATTGTTTGTGCATATACATATGTATATTTTGTTTATTAAGGACATTCACCTTTTCATTTGCTTTCGTAAGAGAGGAGAAGCGTGTCCAGGATACATAAACAACATTCATGTTATAATTTGAAAGTCAATAGCTAAAATATCTTTACATGTTCATTGTACTTAAAAATTAAATTTTTCTTATATATTATTTTTTTTGTTTGTTTGTTTAATGAAATTTTATACCAGTCTTCGACTTAAAGAAGATTAAGGCTGTTTATCGTTTGTGTAAACGTCACAGAATGGTTAATGTTTCCAAAAGGTAAAAGCAAAAAGAAATGTTTTACATAAAAAGGAAAAAATGGGTGTGAACTGCATACAGCAAAAGGTGCGTTTACAACATAAAAAATCAATAAAATGCGTCTTAGCATAAATGAAAAAGCAACATAAGTTTCCCCTTATGCTGGTGTTAGACAGAGCCAGATGTATAAAGAAATAAGCAATGGTGTTCGAAAGCTTAACAAGAGCTTTTTGCCAGCAATGATTAACATTTTTTTATAAAATATAAAGTCGTACATATTTTAGTACTAAACGTGATGATATAACATGATAAAAAATTTGTATTATTTTACAAAGGACTCTTATTTAAATTACACATAAAATATAGTTTAGGTTTTTGGATTTTGAAGTTTTCTGAATTTTGACAATTTACATGTTTAAATTTAAAAATATTTTGTTTTTGTGTTAATAAATGCTGAAAACAACACGTATATAAAATAAAAAGTAAGATACATGGACGCTCAAGTAAATTTAAAATTTTTATGGCGAAAAATTCACTACATCTAAATTTCATAGGAATAAAGCTCTCTTCCTAATTTTATGAAAATTATTAATATCTGATTGTTAGATACAACTAATGCGTCGTTACGACGTCGGGAGGCTGAGAAAACTTGATTTCAACAGACAGACAGACGGACAGACGGACAGACGGGCATGGCTAAATCGACTTCCCTATCTATAAGGATTCAGAATATATATACTTTATGGGGTCGCAAATGAATATTGTAGAAATACAAACGGAATGACAAACCTATATGTATATACCCTTGTCACCTCTGGTGAAGGGTATAATAAAAAAAATGAATGTGTAATATATTTTGGTGGAATCAAACTCTTCTTGAAATTAGTTTCCTATGGTGATCTAAATACATATAAGAACTATAGCCACAGCTTATACATCGCATACAACTTTCTGCTCACTTGCCAGCCGATTAGGCTAAGCAGGGTGTTGGCAAAGAGTTTATTTATAATGAATATATAGCAGCTAATAATAAGAGTTTAATTTAAAGTTAACGTGAGTTTAGCAGAATGGATAAAAAATACATTAAAAATGACACTTATGCTAACTCCATTCCAATTTTTCATTAAAGATATGGCCGTTAGTGTATAGCCGAACTGATGCCAGCACCACGAGCAAAATCAAACCAAACAAAATTTATTGTCAGAGACAATAAATGCGAGTATATACATACTTTAATTTAAAATTTTGGCATATAAATAGAAAATTTTCAATTAAAAAAGACAAACTCGCAAAAATAATTCCTGATTAAAAAAAATTATGCAATAAATTGTGGGTCTTTGCCACATCTTATTTGTTGTAACCCAGTAAAAACTTTTTAAATTTGGGTAAGAGGTAGTATTTATTTAATACGTGATATAGTATGAGGGGTCCTTACTGACATCATTATTTTAAAAAATAAAATAACAACTTACTAGTAATGACCTGGATAACTAATCATTTTTTTGGTTACTTTAAGTCAAAATATAATAGGTTGCTTGAAACTACATACATATATATATATATGTAACCAGTACTACCATAAACCAAAAAAAAAACTTATTTTTAAACATCCCAACTGACTAGTTATAGTTTAACTTTTAGGTTGCTAACTAGCTATTTTGCAACATCTTGTAAGTATATTTGTATGCTTGGGTAATGCATTTTTGGACAACTCAAAATAAAAATAACTAGTTATTCATTCAAATAATAACTAGTGTAATACTTTTTCCAATGTTACTTGCTAACTAACTGGTAAGTAACGTTTTTAGTGGGAAGTGTTTGTGGTAACAAGAAACACTAATTCCTAAATATTTGCCAAAATAAGAAAACATAACTGAGAAAAAAATATGAAGCAAAAAAGAAAAATAAATGTTCAAAACTGAAACAGAAAATTTCCTTATATTCGCATCTAAAAAAGTATTGTTTCCATCCGGCACTACTTTTTCTGCAGTATAGCCAGAAAAATTGCAAATTGTTTTTATTTACAAAAAAAACCGCCCGTTAAATTTATTTTTAGAAAATTTTCTATGGTACCGCGCTGGCCAAAAAAATATTCAGATTAATATGCCCCATTGTGTTGAAGAATGGCCCCTAAATTGAAGTTTTATTTAGACTTAATATATTCTGCAATGCATGTATATAGTATAGGAACTGCCGCCAATTATAAAACAATTTCCAACCTTATCCTACTACTACTAAGGACAATTAATAATTCATGGCCCCTATTACAACAAAAAAGAAAACTAAAAGTTATTATCAAATTATTTAAAAACCGTTGATAGTACCTAATGCACGTAAAATTTTTAAATTATTTTGCAACCTGCCAGAATTCAATTGCAAAAAGTACCCTATAAATGCAAAAACTTTGTTGTATTAACGTAAGAAAAGGATGGCAAATTCAACAAGCTTTAACAAAGCTTGCTTTCCAAATTCCCCTTTAATGAGGAGAATTCTTATTGCACCTATAGTCAATTGTAAGTTCTTTTAAATTTACAAAAGCTTTAAGTTTATTTAACAATTTTTGGTTTTATTTCTCTTTCTCACGCTCCCTCTTTTACTTTATCTCTTCACCCAGTTTTATAAAATATCTATTCCGCATCTCTCTAAAGCTCTTGCAAATCCCTAAAATATTTTTTTATATTTTTTATCTAAAACTCTTCAATTATCCGTGTGGTTCCTGATTTTGTTTTTATCTTATATTAAAGACATTTTCTGGCGCGCAGGTTATTTTATCAATAGGACTTTGTTTTTCTTTTATTTTTTATATGTAACTTAAAAGATGTATTTGTACATACATATGTATATTGTGTATATATATATTTGTGATAAGAATAGTAAGTACCTTTTTAATTTTTGGGCTGGTCCCGTTTGACCCGTTATTGTTTGTAGAAATGTATGTATGTATACACAAAAAGTTGTGTATTTTTATTTTTTGTTTTTATATTTATCCAGCAGCTTTTTCTTACAATTTTAACGCCATCATTTACACTTTCATTGAAACTATTTTATCTCTTATACCCCACCACTTAGACTCCTAGTTCTGCATGAAGTTTTTCTATTGTATTCGTATTCTGTTGTCAACATGTCTATTGTTGTTTTTTATTATTATTGTTATTATTATTTTTAATATGTATTTACATGAACTACTTCTTAGAGATTTAAGTACATTTTACTATTTTTTCAAGTAGTTTTATGAATGTTGTTGTTTTATCCTTCAACAGACCTAGCACTTAACGCTCGTTTAACCCATTATTTATTCTTTTAGTACAGTTAATTTGAATATAAATTTTTTCTTCTATTGTTGTACACACTTTTTCTCATTAAATGTATGTATGTACATATGTACATATGAATTTTGATAGCAGCTTTTTGCAATAAATGTAAAAATTGTGTTTCTTTGTTCTTTTGTTTTTAATCCTTAATTTTTAATTTATAGTTTACATATAATGATTGATATATAATTTCTAAGATACCGAAGTCAGTAATAATTGACCTAAATTCCAAATAATTTAAAATTAAACTATTTGTTATATATTAACCGTGCGGTCATGATTTGAAAGTAAATTGGTAAAAGAAAAAAATGATTTTACTTATAAATTATATTCAAACCTTATTATACCCCCCTTCACACATAAGTGGCAAGGGTATATATAAGTTTGTCATTCCGTTTGTTATTTATATAATATTCATTTGGGACCCCATAAAGTATATATATTCTGGATCCTTATAGATAGGGAAGTCGACTTAGCCATTTCCGTCTGTGCGTCTATCTGTCTGTTCGTGTATTGGCTGAAATGGTAGCTCCAATAGGTCACCCAGCGTGAATGTGATATCAAACTTTTGGAAGTACTTTCGAAAAAATCGGTATTAAAAACTAGTAAGATCCGTATACAGCTTTGAGGTAAACTAAAGATATATTGAAAAAAATTGGACCATTTGGCCCAAATGTGCCACACATGGCGAAGGGTATATAAGATTTGGCACAGCCAAATATAATGCTCTTACTTGTTGTGAATGTATTTGTTTAAGACAATCAAGATGACTATACCTCTTATAAGTGACATATATATGTACAAATATACATATGTATGTATGTATTTATTTTAATAAAGTAAACATAAATATATTTTCTAATAAACTGTGAGTTAAATAGATGATATTTACATCCAACACTAAAATACCGATCAAAGAGTGCTGATGATGAAACCGTAGCTGGTTTTGAAAATGCATTCCACTCGGCTTGTGTCGGGAAACTTACCTTTTCACAATGTGCTTTCAATAATCGCAAAAAAAAATATTAATTTCTTAATTAATATACAAAAATCTATAAAAACAGAAAATTACGTAAATATATTTAGATTATTTATACATTTTTTTCATTTGTATTCTTTTTGCTTACATTTGTCTCTGAGATATGTAAGTATGTTCAAGAGATCATTTCTGGAAAAAATTAATTCAATGAATTTGTAAATGACAAAGTTGTTGGCGAAAAAAAATAACTTTTTTTTGAAATAATCGAAATTTCTAAAATTTTAAAAATCCTTTAGATACACCTGTCTTATATAAGCAAAATAGCTGCCTCTATTACATATCTATCTGAAATTTACAAACAAAGATATATATTTTGTACAGCCCCCAAATAGCTTTACAACTTTTTTGCATGTATGTACATATGTGTAGGATATATTATATTTTCTCCGCCACTATCCTCCATATGTTAATATTTCAATATTATTGGCTTTTTAGTTTATTAAAGAAGTTCTTTATTTAATACAACTGTTGCAAAACTTTTTGGCATACAAAATATTAAATTTAATTAACAGCCAAACCTAAGCGCGCTAAGCGTTGTGTAGCTGTCAAAAATTCTCATGCCCATACAAATTGTATGAAGCAAACCAAAATAGCGCGGCGTCAGCGCCTTACAATTGAAAAATCCGATATTGACAGCGCGTTGGATTTTGTTATTATTGAAAATTAATGCCATTTTAGCTATTTTTACTTCCAATTTAGCGATTTTCTCACTATTTCATTTATATTTGGTTAAGTTTAAAAGTTAATTTAACCATACTGTTCATGACACAATTTTACGCTCTTATTTAGGTAGGTCACTTCGGCGTAAATACTAGACGCCATTCAACGCAACGCTCTACGCTCTAATTTAGGTTAGACTGTTATACACAAAATTATATTTTTATAACGTGGGAGGATTTTTAATTTAAACACTTTTTCATATAAAAACCTTAAGTCAATATAAATTATAAAAATAATTTGAAAAAAAATGCAAAATAAATATATTTTTTACTGCCGTTTACCATTTATGAACATAATTTAATGCAAAATTTGCACACTTTGTCTCTCTCTTAAAGATTTTTTATTTTAGAACATTGTTTTTATACTATTCACCACAGGTGACAATGGTATATATAATTTTGTCATTCCGTTTGTAATTTTTACAATATTCATTTGCGACCCCATAAAGTATATATATTCTGGGTCCTTATAGATAGGGAAGTCGATTTAGCCATGTCCGTCTGTCAGTCTGTAAGTCTGTTGAAATCAACTTTTCTCAGTCGCCCATGTCTTAGGAATCCGTCTTAGGAATCCGTTACTGGTATCAAACAATTAGAAATTTCCTTGAAATTCTTGCCATTGAAAACCAGTAAAATGGCTTTATAACTGACCGAGACATAAGCAAAATAGACGACCACCAATTTTTTTTTTTTACACACAAATTATTATATTTGTGTGTAAGACAGCCTTTTTGGGAAATTTGAAAAAAAATACTATTCGGCCCAGAATCAGCAAAGATATGGGCGAAAAATCTATATGGACTAAAATTAATTTAAAAAAAAAAATCAACTTTTCTAAGACTTTAAATACCTTTCGGACGTTTAAATACATACTTACAAACATAATTATATATATTAGGGCGGGTCGATTAAAAAATCGCTCAAATTACAAGGAAAATCGTATTCTAGGGATCAAAATAAGTACCTTTGCCGAAGGAACCATACCTCTAAAATGTATTTTGATGTCCCGACTTTTGATCCGAAGGGTCAAATTTTGAAACATGTGCATAACGCTAGGTAAAGCATGTGCGTATGAGTAATATTTAATTGCATATCAAAAAATGAGAAAACGCATCCTCTAGGTATAGTTTAAATAACCAAGACACAGATTGTAAAGTACCAAAAATGGTGATTTTTTGAAATGTTTGTATGGGGAACCCCCCAGGGGTGGTTCCAGGGGATGTGCCACTGGCATAGGTAGGTCGGCCCTCCAAAATTAGTGGGGATCGGTCGTACATTTTGACTCGATTGAGACAAACTAAATGGGTCAAAGTGTGATTATTAAAAATAATGATTGCAGTAAGCAGACGATTTTGAAATTGTCTGTAATCATATTACCGTAACTATACTCAACCATGTTTTTTCTTTGCGTGTAGGTTTTATAATTTTAGAAATATCCGCACAATAATTTCGTCACAGCTTTATGACTAAAAACTTCTTTTACATAATTCAGACATACTCATTAACCAATTTGTCAAAACAGGGTCATCAGACTCTACTTGACAGTTTGCGCATAGCAAACTACCATGTAAATCAATAACCAAATTCAGTTTTAATGCTGCGCTTATGGTAAAGCATCCCTATGTGATTGAGGATTAATTTGTTAAAAAAACATGATTTTGAAAACCATTTTCGTGAAAAATGTGTGCTAAAAAGCCAAAAGTTTTAAAACGTAATGGCGAACTTATTTAGAAAGATATGTATACTCTGATCATTTATATAAAGGATAAAAAAATAGGAAAGTAAAAGAAATAGATGCGTTCCAACTACTTTCCCAAAACAATAAATATATACCAAAACGTCAAATGCTACAAAACTCTACTTAATTTAATTTCAAGTTTGAAGGCAGTATAATAAATTTTTGTTGATTGAAAAATTCCAATAGTTTTTTATTAAATAACTGGAAATCATGCATATAAATAATTCCAAACCAACTGTTAAGCAAAAAAAAAAAGTATATGGGATCAATGCCATACTTACAGAATCTGTTTCTTATATGATAAAAATAAAAAGTGGAACAACTTTTTTGATTCGTTAAAAAAATGGGTCAACTAGGCGTTGTTAAATATGGGAAAATTGAGCTTTTTATTTAAACGAAGGTAGAAGACAATTTTAATTTGGGATTTAAAATAATCCGAAAAAATATAATTTCGTATATTTTGAGAATAAAAAGGAATAAAGTTTTGAAAAGTTTTCAGTGTATCTCTGCGGCAAAGCGAATCATTACAGAATACTAAAACCTTATAAATAATGGTTAATTTCTTTTAAACATTAGACCTTGTCCTCCTTTCTAAAGCTTAAAAATTCATTTCAGTTTAACTTATTAAAATATCTGTTTTTAGTCCAAGTCGAATAAACAAAAATACACAAGTCAGGTTTAGAAGGTGACTACGGTGGGGCATAAAATATAAAATATCGAAAACAACAGCCATTTTGGAACTTTTTTAAATTTTGTATAAGACTTACCTTTTAAATAGCTTATTAAAATATCATTGTTTTATATCTTGAATTACTTTATTACTTTTAAATACATATTTTTAACTTTTCTTAATGTTTTTCCTTTTTTTAGTTTTTTTTAATTCATTTCAATAATCGTTTGACATAATGATAAACTACTATGTATTTATGATTAATACTTGTTAAGTTTTATTTATTTTCTTTTTTTTATTGTTTGTCTCAAATTTCCTTTTAATTTTAATCTTTTCTCAAACTAAATCATTTTTAGGAAAGAAAAAAAATTATTTTAAATCTATTATTTTGTGTTGTTTGTTTTCTGCTTTTTTTTGGTTTTAAACAATTTTATTTATTTATACGAGTGACATTTAAAACAGTTTGTTGGTAAAGTATTGTAGGATGTTAATGTGTAAGTGTAAAAAGGAATGGTGATGGGGGTTGGTTTGAGTTATACAAATTGAATACAAAAGAATGTATACGAGTATATGTTTGTTTAAGTTTATAAATATCTAAGAATGAATTTAGATATCTAAAAGTTGTATATAAAAAATATCAATGACCTTAAAATATAAACTATACAATTATTTTTAAATATAGTTACAACTTTACTACGCCACAAATATTTGTGTTTATAAAAGA
>NDXZ01003977.1:0-24473 GCA_003055125.1 Paykullia maculata | reverse complement strand
TTTGTGTATTTATTTTATAAATCTAAACTTAGAAAAAAGATTTTAAAAATTTAAGATTAATGTTTTTATTTTTTAATAAATTATTAATTTATTTAAATTCATAAAGCTAGAATAATTAAAATAAAATTAACAATAATAATTATAAATAATTATTTCATTTTACTTTAAATCTTTGGCCTTTGAAATTATATAATTAAAATATTATTAATTTTTGGTTTTTGTTTTTTTTTTTTATTGTTATTATTTTTATTAAGATTTGAATTTTTGATTTGTCTTTATATCAACTACGAGTATTATTACTGTTTTTCTTTCATTATTATTTTTTTTTTTTTTTTTTTTTTTTTTTTTTTTTTTTTTTTTTTTGTTATTGTAATATGTTTAAAATGTTTTCTTATTGTTTTATAAATATTTAAAATAGATCACAACAAAAACTAAATAATTTTACTTAAATAGAAATTAACAAAACAACTGCAACATAAACAATACAATTAACAGGGTTCCCCTCTTTTTAACTTATTTCTTTTTTTCACTTTTAACAAGCTGCAGTCTTAGTTAAACAAATTATATGAGTTAAAGGACACATTCGCTTTGTGCTAAAACAAGATTTCTCTTCTCTTGCTTATACCATTCAGTATTTAAGCGAAAAAAAACACGATAAAATAAATCGTTTTAAGCAAAACAAAAGATTTCGCGTAGAGAAAAATAACTATAAAACAAAATTTGAAATTGACAAAAATAAATGGTATCTTATCATTTTAAGTTAATGGATATAAAAAACTGAAATTTGTTGTTAAATTTCTAAAGTTTAGTACAAAATATTTTAATATGTTGGTTTAAGAACTTTCAAAAATAATCACTTATTAAAACAAAATTACTTTCATTTGTCTGATTATTCTCAGAGCTAAAGCAAAATGTAGAGCTTAAGTGTCTATAAAATGTTGCCTTTATTTGTAACAAAAGCTTTGTTTTTTTTAACAGAAAAGAGTAACTATAACAGAAATCTGTTTTATAGCATTTAAAAATATATTTGAAGAAGTAAAGGAGTAAAGAGTTTTCCGTTTAAGGGTCCAATAAATAAAAAGTAAGCGTTTTTGTAGAAAATATTTCTACAACAAAACTTTATGAAATTCATATGTATTATGCTTTTGAAAAGTAAAACCTCCACTTCAGAGAAGAGAGAGTTTCTAAATTCAAATTTTGCACCGAAGCCGCGTTTTTTTAGTTTAATTGTTGTCTTTTATTAATATTAGAAAGTTGAATTGGAAGTTTTGTTAAAATTTCATATTTTTGCTTCGAGAAACAAATTTTAAAGGCATAAACAAAGAGCTTTAAAAATTTCTGTAAAATTTAAAAACTATACCTTTTGCAAAAATCTCAAAAACGATTAGGAACGGTCTAAGAATCTTGTGTGTAAAGAAAAACTTAAGAAATACAACCTTTTTATATTGTAATTGAGAATGAGAGAGAGAGAGAGAGAGCATAATATACGTATTAATTACGTATATTATGCTTTAAATATTCTGCAAAATAATTTATTCCTGAACAACTGAATTACATCATACAAAATCTCTTTTAATGATCTCAGTCTCTTTGTAAAGCTCTAATATATTTAAGTTTTAGCATAAACTTATACTGAAAATAAATTATATATAAATAAGAGTTATAAAACTAAACAAATACCCCCATCATCATTATTTAACTAATTTTGTATGAGAAATCTTTCTTAAAAACCTTTAATAAAGTTATTAATTGTTTATGATTATGGGAGATTGTTTAAAAAAAACAATTATTTTTTGTTATAACAAATAAATAACTCAAGTTCTTAAATAAAGCTTAATTCATAACATTTTTTATTTTAATAATAAGAGTCAATACTTTGTTTAATTATTTTCGTTTTCATTAATATGGTTAAATACATTCTTAAGGTAGTTTTTGTTAATTTTGATTCATTTCAAACTTTATATTTGGGTATGCAATGCCAGAAAGTTCCTGCTTAATATTTTTTTGTCAACTTTTAACTATTTTGTTTTTTAATTGGTTTTTATTTATTAATTTTTTGTTGAGCGTCCATAATAAACTTTCTAAAATTTTTTATTTATGCCTAAGTTTATTGCTGAAACTGTGATGAATAATGTTATTTATTAGTAAAATTCCTTTGTTCTATTTTAACAAATTTTAAGTTAAGTAGTTGGTATTTACTTTCAATATCACTGATAATGAAACCGTGGATGGTTTTGAAACTCCTTTTCCACTCGGCTAGTATCGGATATTTAAGCTTAAATAAAAATAATTAAAGAATTTATTTTATTTTCTATTATTATTCATTATCAGAATTTGTTTTCTGTATTTTAATTATTTTGTTTTAATTTAATTTTTGCAATGAACACACAATCAGTCTCTATACAAATATTGTTGTTTTCTTAACTTTCGTCACTAGTTTTTTTTTTTAATATTTAAAATTAAAATTATTTCGTTTTGTTGTTGCCGTTGTTTTATATTTCTTGCACGAGTATTTAAAATATTTTTATTTATATTTTTTTTTTAATTTTCGTTATTGTATTCATGTTCCTACAAATTTTCTTAATGCCAAAAAAAAAAATATGAAAGTGTTTTGATTTTTATTTATGGTTAAAAATTTTCCAAATACATATTCGTAGTTAAATTTGGTTTTCTTTTGTTAAATACTTACTATTCATATTAATTTTCTTAAATATTTTTTATAATTTATATGGTGGGTTATGATTATGATTTGTTGTTGTTTCCATTTTTGCTTTGATTATTTTTCTTAATAATTTGTTTTTTTTTTGATAAATCGGTAGTTAACGTTTCGATAATGTACTTGTTAATGAACACTAAAAATCAATTTAATTGGCACCTAAATATAAAAAAATTACTTTTAAATTTCTTAATTGATTTAAAATCCAGATCTAGTATATTTTATTTTTTTTTTTATCTAAAAAAATTGGGTTTATATAAAAATTAAGAATATATTTGAATACCCCTATTGAGCCTTTTTAAGCTCTGTGGTAATGTTTTTTGTAAAAGGAAGTTATAGAGAGCTATGAATTTATGTTTTAATTTTAACTGCAATTACGGTATTAGAACAAAGAAGAAAGAAGCTTATTTATAATTAAATAAACTAAAACTAGGAATTTCGTTATTGACCATTTATTTTTATCTTAGATCCTATATAAAGTCTACTGCCGAAGATCGACTTTGCAATTATAAAATCGTCGAGAAAAAGCTCACAACAAGTAACTTTTATGTAAACACAAATCTCTAAAACCCATACATTTTATAAAATCTTTATATAACTTTGATAATAACGTTGTAAAGGGTGTTTTTTCGACGATTTTATTGTGTTTAACGGGTTTGTTAATAAACAAAATTACCGTATATGGAGTGAAATCAATCCACAGCAGACTCTATAGACTTCAATACATCAAGAAAACAACACGGTATAGTACCTTTGACACGCTGGTGCAATCACTGAGCCTTATATCTTTAAAAGTGAAGCTGAAGTCCGCACGCCACGTCAATGGAGATCATTACCGCACCATGATCAATGATCTTTTGTTTGAAAACTTGGATGACATTGATACGGGCGATATGTGGTTTCAACAGTATTGCGCTACGTGCTATAGGGCAACATGGATTTATTAAGTAAAAATGTAACCTTTAAGGTCGTGCAATTTACACCTCTTCATATTTTTCAGTCAAGCAACTTGAAGTCATAAACCCTGAAGACTAACGCGGTTTATGTTATTCGTGACATACTGCCAGCAGTACTGAAAAAAGTGGCCCAAAATTGGACGTCTATAATTCGCCTTGTCAATAAAAGCCCAGGTGGCCATATGTCCCAAATCATTTTCAAATGTTAGTTTCATGTATTGATCTTTCATATAAAAGAATTTTTTTTTGTGTTATTTTTTTTTGTGTTATTTTTTACAATTTAAAGTTGTATTGGGCCTAAAAAACACCCTTTATATGTTTAACTTTACTATCATATTTTTTGCTTTGTATTGGAGAGGTTATATGAACTCACAAACGTATCCCAAGTAAATTAACTTATTTTCCGAAATATCAGCAAGATTAACAAAAACTTAGCTTTCAATATGGCAATATTAATACATTTAACGGCGATAGTTATTCATAAGAGAATGAAAAAAAACAAACTGGCAATAGAAATTCAAAAGGAACACACGAAATTATTTTTTTACTACAATTGCTAGATGACTTTAATAAAATAAAGTTTTATGTTTAATTTTCAATTAAATATATTCAAAAATAGTGTCACTTCTAAAATATTTGTTGTTAGTTTTCGTTTTTGTTTTTGTTTTCTTTGTGTTAATGGTCCATTTTAAAATGTTAATTAACATTTTAAACTATTTTAAAAACTTGAGTTTAATGTTATATGTATGTATGTATGTAGGTCAGCTAAATTATGTTTAATGTAGGATATTCTTAAGTCGTTTAGTAAATGTTTATAATATTTTTGTTTTAAACGTTTCTCTTTATAATTCTTCATAATATTTTTATTTTTCAATGCGTCACTAATTTTATTTATTTAAATGCTTTACTGGTGTCTTTGTATTAACACTGTAGAATAAACAAAGACAAATGTTTTAGATTACACAAGTTTTCCTTTCAATGTTTATCCTTTTATCTGTTTTTTTTTTAATCCTTTTTTCTTTTAAAATTTCCAAATTGGTTTGGTTTTTTTCTTCTTATATTCTTGTTATGCGAGTTAAGTTTATTATGAATTTATTAGTTTTTTTTTCTGTTTTGTTTTTCTTTTAATTTGTTAATTTATAAATCGTACTTTAGCTAAATTTGAACATTATACTTTATTCTTTCATTTATAATTTTTGTAAACTATTTTAACCATATAATAGTTTATCAATCTTTATTATGTTTTTTTTCTATTATTTAAAGTTGTTTGTTAGAACTTCATCATAAAACAGAGATATGTTACGAACGAAATTCACAAAAAGTTATTTAAGAAAACTGTCGTAAATTACAAAAAGTGTTTGTTTGTTTGTATGTGTGTGTGTTTAATGCAAAAATGTTTTTATTTTTCTTGTAAATTTTATTGTATTTATGTATATATTTTTCAGTTAGTATCAGTTTGTTTAAGAGTTTAAATTAAAATTGGTCAGATTTTGTTAACCTAAATTTGTTTACATAAAAGCATTGCTTGCTGTTGTTGTTATTGTTGTTGATGTTGGTTAATTTTCTAACAAAACAAGAAAGAAGAATCATACAAATGTGAGCTCATTTTGACTGATGGCGTCAATGTACTCAAATTGCATATAAACTCATTCACCATTTATGATGTAGATCGGACAAAATGCACGTTGACCCACACTGCCACCACCACCCGATGACTTTCTTGACATTGCACTCTGTAGCTGCTGTGGCTGACCACCTATGGCCTCTTTGTCGGTAATATTTAAATCACTGGCTTCGGTAGCTTCGCCACAGGTAGCACCAACTGTCTTATCTTCCACCTGGGCTGTAGTCTCAGCTTCAGAACATTTAACGTTAGCATTTCCATTCGCTGCATTCGTACCGTTTTCGTTTCCATTGCCATTAGTACCATTATTACTGCCACTACTGTCCACTTCTTCGATTGCCTCGACAATGGTAGTGGAACAGTAACAATAGGATAAATTTGTTTTGAGATCGTCACAAAATTGCTGTTGTTGCGCAATGCTAGCAATGCGCTCACGGGCTAATTCTCACATAAATGTTGGTTTAAGTTTGTAGGCCCTCTTCCAAATTTCGCACAAACACACTGTCGAATGGAATCGATAAAATATGGCCAGCGGCATGGAGACATGTGTGATAATTGTCCAAGCCCACAGACCATAGAAATTAAGCTGTATGGGATGTGATTCGGCCCTTGATTTTTCCAAAGTACTTATAGCCCACATGGCCAAATTGACCACCAACATAAAGGTAACAATTTCCCTACCCGGTTTCTTGCGAATATGTTCGGGTGTCACTGCCTGGCGGCGACTAGCATCCAATATAAACATTGTCTGGCAGGCGGTTTGTACTATAGAAGCTAAAGCATTCAAAGGCACCAGCCAGTCATCGCTTCTTAATGAAAAATGTCCCGCTATAACGGTAAAGATGTTATACAAAAACGAACCAGTTTGTGCTCCCACCAATAAAATATCATCCAAAGAAAAGCTTCTAAACGCATCATATTGCAAATGTCTTATTTGAATCATGCCCACTAGCGTTGCTATAGTCGCTGTGCCATAAATAAACAATTCGCATATGGTGACTTCCATTACAGCCAAGGCTACAAAATCGGGTCTTGATATTAATACGAAGAACAATATTAACGATATAATGGTTAGAACCAATATCAATATGCCCACAAATAAACCCTTATGGGCTCGTGCACAATCTACGGAATAGTGATGAGGTGACCGCTTAATAGGCGAACTGATCATATCTGGTCTTTGGGGTTTGGGTGTCTGTGGTCTTGAAATACTCTTCCACATTACGTATAATATAGCAGCACATATAAGAGAATATTCTATGGTACAGGGAAACAGGAACGGAGAAGCATCTTGCACTAAAGTACCCAAAATGTTTGTACGTCGACATTCAAATATTTGATAGGGACCCTTTAAACCTCTTGGCACTCTTACGAGGGCATTAGGATCTGACGATGCCAATATCGAATGGGCCCTAGAATGGCCTGGTATACGATGTGATATACGTAATGTACGATTTTCCACATTGTAGAATGTCAAAATTTCATGTTTAGTTTCTTGTATTAGTACGTTCAGCCAAACTGCCAAATTGGTGCCAATCATGTGCATCAAACCAAAACGGGCTATGATTTTATAACGATATACTTTAATTTGCTGAAAGGAAAGGAAACGATTAACAGATTAACAAATGTATACTATTGATATGTTTAATTACATATTAAATTGGCTTATATTAAGTTGATTATTTATATTGTTGGTAGTGACGCATTATAACGCACTCGCATTTAACAAATAAAAACAATTTTTAAGTTGTAACCGAATTTTAAGTTTGAGGAAAATCAGTGCCAGGTCGTTCTTACTTCTGTATAAAACTATAAATTATTTTAAAAATTAAATTTAAGCCACAATTATGTACATATATTCCGAATTAAAAAAAGTTGGCGTTGCTGAATACGCATATGTTGTAAAGTTTTGTAATGAATAATACTTGATTATTCCAAGGACTATTTATGTTCCTTATGTTATTCTTTTATATCATTTATCTTAAATTTATTATAATATTATTAATATAATTATGTAATATATAAAATTAAATTAAAAACCCATGATATATCGTCAGGTAACAACAAAATTTAGCAAGCGTTACTGAATTCTTATCGCAAATAAAGTTTTTTTAAATTATACATAAAGGGTTATGAAATTGGCGCTGGCAGATATTGGTTGCGCCTGTCTTATTTTTCCTTTTTATTATTTAGTCAATGATGCAAAATTACCATTATAATTAGACATTTAAGTAGCTCTTTATTATGAAAATGAGTGTTCATTTGTACAAACGTTGCCCTTCACAGTCGATTCCCCAACTTTGGTGGCCAAAATTAAAACGACTGATTCGGTAAATAATCAGCAAATACACGAACGTCGAAGGATGTCAGATTGGTTGAGAATATTAACGCTGTTTGGTACCTCGCTGTGCTCAGAACTCGCCATATCACAAACTTTAACTTGACGAATTATGCATCAGGATTTTGGCATACACCTTTGCAAGATCAAACTGACCCAGAAACTTAAAGTGAAAAGCACACCCAGAGAAAAAACATGGTTGAGTATGGTCACGGTAATATGATCACTGCAATTTTAAAATTCTATGATTATATGATTCCGTTATATGATTGCCACAATCATAACATGGATGTAGTCATATTTTACGTCAATACCATGATTATATACCATGATTTATGTTTGTCCAAATTATAAACTTTGTTACGTATAATCATAAATATGATGGTTTCAGATAATGGTTATCATATATTCTAAAACCATTATATTTATGATTATCCGTAACAAAGTTTATAATTTGGACAAACATATAATGATTCTTGTAACCATATATTATGATTGTCCCAATCATATAACGATTGCAATAATCATAGAATTTTAAAATTGCCTGTGATCATATTGTTGTGACCATACTCAACCATGTTTTTTCTTTGCGTGCATAAACAACTCAGTTCGTTCGCTGAGTTAATTAAAATCAACATCAACCCGCCCTTATTGAAAACCCCTTTGCTTTGTATTTGCGAATCTGCGACCACCAATCCTATATCGACAATTTTTCAAGTGACTACCCATATCAACTAATAGCAAAGATATTTAAAAAAACTTTGCGTAAAGCTTATATTTACTTTAAATTGGAAATGCCGCATCTACTTTTACAAGATGGACCATTTATTACATCAACATGTGAATTAGTTTTATATGAAATACCTTTTGTTTTTTTTTTTCTTCATTAACGTTTTCTTAAAAATTGCGCTTTTCGAAGAAAATTAATAGTTTTCATGCTAATTTATCGTTTGCTCAAGAAAGTATAGAAATCACATAAAACTCACATAAAACTTAATTATTCTTGTTATTATCGATTATAAAATATACAAAAATCAACTATTATTATTTATGGGATGTGCCACGCCCTATACTTTAACTATTTTTCGTTCTTACAACTTTCTTTGCAAAATAAAATTGTTTTGTTTCAAATATAGTAGAATCTAAACCAACTCCGATTACTTTAAATAAATAAAAGTAGCCTTTATAAATACGTAATGCCAACGAACAACAAAAATGGCAACTTCCTGTGCATTATCCTTACATTAAGAGTTAAATGTGTGATTTTTTTGGTATCTTATCTCAACTTATAATAACTAAGAACTAATTATCTGTTTAACAATGTTTTGGCTTTAATATTAACTACGGCCCTTAGAAAAATAAAATTATGTTATTGTATGATTGCTACATACATATTTATATAAAAAAATAAAAAGCTGATTTGATAGCAAAAGCGAAATTATAATGCAACAATTAAAAATAAAAACATTATGAGTTTAAGGGCCGCTGGGAAAAAGTGCTTCTAAACGTCTTTAAAATGTTTCGAAACATTTAATATAATTTATAAAATTGGGCACTTACCTCATTATTTAAAAATATGAAATACATCTGTATAAAGATAAAAGCCATTCTCGTTGCCGGTGTTAAAGCCAATAAAACATTATGGCATTTTGTATCGGGATTTAGCTCAAAATATTGACCGAATTCCAAACCGGAATAAATCATGCTGCCAATACCAAAAGCTAGATTATAGAAAAGAAAAAACAATAAAAATATTTAATAAATTCATATGTATGTATGTATATATGAACATATGTGTAAACATTAATAAAATAATATTTATTAAAAAAAAACAATCAATGTCGAAATAAAGTAAAACTTATAAAAAGCATAAAAAGATCCACCCTATTGGAAAATGTTTGTATGTATGTTTCTCTATACAAGTCGAAAAATAACACAAAAAAAACACAACTTCAACGGATGTGCAGGAGACAAATTAAATTAAATGCCCATAAACAAAGATAATGTCATGTTGAAGAATATTTTAAAAACAGTAAGTAGGAAACACAACTAACATACATATTCTATTTCCATTACACTGCGCGTCACATCTATAAACGCACCATTAATATTAAAAATTTAAATACATTTATATGTATTATTTTAATTCTCTTCCGTTTTTTCTTTTTCACTATGTTTTTATTTTAAAACATTGCTTTCTTATATGTAATTGATAATTTTTGTAATTATTTCTAAATCTTTTTTAGAAATAAATTCTTAAAAAAAGTTATAATTACTTAAGGCCCTGACTGACTATCAGATTTAGTCGTTCGATATGTCAAAAGTTGTATGTGTGTTCAGAAAGTATGATAGTGTGGACAAAAAGTGCAAATGTGTGACAGATTTTTTGACAAGTGTGTCCGATTTGATAATCTTTTGGAAATTTTCATAAAATAGCAGTTCCTGTGCGATCGGAGTTGCTTTTTGTTAAGCATCTTAACAAAAAAATTATAAGTCATTTGTATATATTGCAAAGAAATGTAAAAATAAATTTGGGACCGAGAATATTTTTAAAGATAAGTTTTTTGTATGACAGTGTGGCATCCAATCACACATTTTGTTGCGATTTTCTCAGGTAGGACAGAATTCTATCAGATTTTTATTTGACATAATCGCATAGTCAGTTAAAGTCTTTAATAATTACATCGCACACCCAGTTCAAAAGTGACACAACTCAAAATTTTTAATTTTTCAGAAATCGAAATAAACTGTGTTTGACGTAAATAAAAATAGTTAAAAACAAAAACGTTGGACCATTGAATTCGAATTAAAACAATTTAGCACTTAGCGTAGGGATCTATTATCATTTTATTTTCTGACACAACTAAAAATAAGTCACTTTTATGAATTGCAACTTTATACCAATTGAAACATTAAAAAACACTTAACTGGTTTTTAGCCACAGTTAACAACAACAAAGTACACTGATATTTTTCTTATAGATAAGCAAGTGTATTGTGCATAGTTTAAGCATATAAAAGCGAAAAATTAATATTTTGAGTTGTGTCACTTTTGAACTAGGTGTGCGATATATTTGAGCTTAATATTTTATACATTGCATGAACATAACGTGTTATTTAAAATTGTCGATCAAAGTAAAAGAAAATATTAAATACCAATACAGTTACTTAAAGTTTGTAATTGTATGTGCAACTAAAACTAAAGAGGTTTTGCAAAAGTTTAAACAATCACAAACAATTAACAATTAGTCGAAATCAAAAAAAGAAAAATTCAGTCCGCTTAATATTATAGCACTAAGTGTAACAGCTGGATAATGAAGTAGGTACTTAAATTTATTTTCCTCTTCATTTCGTTGTTTCCTTTTTTTCGGCAAGAAGGATTATCATAAGAAACCATAAAAAAACAAGTACATAAAAAAGGCATTAAGACTTAAGAAAAAAGCTTTTGCACTGAATATAAATTAAATGAAATATAATAAAATCTAACTACCACTACTTCATATGTAATGGAAAACACATAGTAAACTACCACAACTAACTATAAGAAAGTCGAAAGGGATTTAAAGCAGTCGAAATAAAAATAAGTGCATATTTGTACAAGAGTCAACTGAAAGAGGGCGATAAATTAAATATTTTATGAAGTACTTTCTTTCAGCCAGAATTTTATTTAAAACAAATTGTGTTTATGGGGTAATTTAAACCTCTAAATTTAGGTGAATTTAAATTAAACAAAATCAGAAATTTAAGTTTATTTACTCAAAAAAAACCTTTTTCTTTAAATTACTCCTGGCAAATTAAAATCTTTAATAAATTTTTTGTTAACTTTGAAAACCAAAATAAAATCAAACAAACTCAACTTTCGTTTTATTAAGTCAAAAAGTCAAATCAAATGACTCGTTATTACTTACCTACAGCACCCATACGTAAATAAAAACTGCCATAATGGTGTTGACGTCCTAAAGGTGACAACAAGGAGGGTCGTCTAGCTGAAGGTACAGATGATGGCATACGTCTGTTATGCATCGAATTACTATCCGTATCCGATTCATCCATACTCTCAGAAGCACTTGTAGAACGTGTTTTGGCTGATAATTTCGTAGGAGATGCTGAACGAAATAAAAGAGCAAAGACAGAAAAAAATATAGAAATGTTTTGCTGATGTGTTTCAGATTATCAAGTGAGTTAAAAAATAAATAAACAAATACTTACCAATATTGAGAGGTATTTTAGGACGACCCCATAACAAAGTGGCATACATAAAGAGCAGAAATATCATGCTGCCAATATACAGATATAAATAGTACACCTGTAATGTGGAAGAGAAGGAGAAAAACGTATACATTAGAGAGGTCACCAGTTTTTATAAAGAAAAACATTATGCCTGATAAGCAACCAATGTAAGAATTTGTTGCACAATGGATAACCAAAACTAAAAAATAAAAGGGAAAGAACAGCGCGTTGTACGCATTATAAAACCCTTTAAAAAAAAGAAGAAAGTTATAGTCGATCAATTCTAACCTTATACCACAACATGACAAACTTCAAAATTGTTTGTATATGAAATAGGTCACTGTACGGCGTGGCCTGATAAATGCTAAATATCTCTTAATCAATTGGTATAAGAACAAAATCATTAAAATCAAAATTAATATAAATAAAATTTCCTACAAAATAAAACTCGAGTCAAGTTTCTAAAATGAATGGTTTCGGTTGTAAGGACAAAGAAATACGAATTTTTGTGAAAAATCCCTGTTTTTCCCAACTTCATCCTCAATGAGGCACGTGTAAGCGTTATCCGATTGGGCTGAAACTTTGTCAATCGCATTTTCTAGCCTATTAGCACATTTTAGGGGGGGTCCCCAAAAGATATTCACTAAAAAAAATTTACCATATACCTTGTAACCACCCTAGTGTACGCTAAATTGCTCATTTTATACCCTTCACACATGTAGTAAAGGGTATTTATATATATAGGTTTGTCATTCCGTTTGTAATTTCTACAATATTTTTTTTCGATCCTATAAAGTACATATATATATTATGTATCCTTATATATAGGGAAGTCGTTGTAGCTATGTCCGTCTGTCCGTGTGGTTGGTTGAAATCAAGTTTTCGTAGCTCCCATAGGTCACATGGGGTTGTATGTGGTATCAAACTTTTGGAAACACTTTCGGAAAAATCGGTATTGAAAACTGGCAAGATCCATCAATAACCGGCTGAGATATAAGAAAAAAAAAGACGACTGACTAAAATTTTGTGAAAATGAGCGATTTCACTTAATTGTGAATAAATTCAAAAAAAAATCAATCGATTTTTATGCCCGATATCTCATTTTGTTGCTATTACATGTGGCATATTAAAGCAATAAAACTGAACAATTTTTCCTGTTTTTGATTTTTATTATTTTCTTAAAACCAAAAAAATTGCTATCTTTACGTAAAAAATAAATGTTTTGCTTTAATTTTTTATTATAACTCTGAAACTACTGAGCCGATTTAAACATAATATATAAACAAATTAAAGGCTATGTAAATTTAATTTTTTCTGCGTTTATTTTAATAATATCGGACTAACAGTTTTTGAGTTATCATTAATTATGTAGAGAAACTTCTTAAAAAATCTTGAATTTTACTTAAAAATTAAAAAAAAAAACTTCACCATAGAATTTAAAATTTGAACCATATTTGTACTATTGCAACCACAATACATCAAAATTGCATAGTGGTTTTAAAAGCCTTTAAAAATTTTTCAATTTTGTTGCCTTGTGTAATCTATTGCCGAACGATCAAAGTTTGTAAAAAAATTTGTAATAACGTGTAACTTATGTTCAGTAAATTTTTTCACGATTACATTTTTAACATTATATAGATCGTAATTAGCAGAATTTTGTAGGGAGTTTTTTGCTTTTATAAAACTTATTTGTAGCACATCAGGCACAAAATTAAACCAACACTGATAGTTGATTCTCATTCACCCCAGCTCAGACTTTTAGAAAAGTACACTCTAATCTGAGGATAAAAAATTTGTTGGCCTGTATTATTTTCGATATTAAAAAAGTATATTCTAGTCCCAAGGTTTCGTCTTTTTGAAAATATTATCAGCCTGTGTTATCTAAGCGCTTATAGAACTGTAAAATATTTGAAGCTAAAATAAATTTTTTATATCTGCCGAAACTTTAAATCTTTTGAAACTAACATTGCAAAATACATGTAACGCCCCCCTAATACACACACATATGTACAAACATATGTAGAGCAAAAGAAATTTGTATGTTAATTATAAATTAATTTGTCACTGCTAGAATGTGTGTATGTATATCTACACACCTTCAGTACTACTACCATAACTGAATAACGGATAGATGCTACTGACATCTGTCACATATCGCAAGGGTGGAAATAATGAACCTGTTACAGGGTTTTCTAAACCTGTAATGTCTGATGGCATGAGAATTTTAATATATGAATTTGTATGTGTGTTTTATGGTTACTTCTGTAAGCTATTAAAATCTTAACTCATTTAAATATATTTAAAAGTTGTAGAGTTAAAATACATATACAATTTAAATGCTGCAGAAGCAAAAATTTTATATTTCTGTACAAATTATATTTGTATGTTTATTGCTTTAGCGTTTTACTTATTAATTTCTTTTTAGGGTTATCTATTTTTTCATAAGGGTACAGAAGTAAAATACGTAAATTTATAATTAATCTAAGAATATACATACTTATGGTATACATTATGCTACAAAGAGCTGCCAAACAAAACTAGCTTTTGCAAATCCCTGATTTGCGATTCCCTGTTTTTTGGTGTTTGGTTTAACGAATAAAATACAGATATATTATTTAGGAAAATTGTTTAAATTTACATCCAAACATTTATATGCATGTACATAAAAAAGTATGCCTGCATGTGTGCATTAATGTATGTTTGTATAAATATTAAATGTCGTGGGGTCATATATAAAGCATCAGAAAGTTGTTAACTGTTTTTTTTTCGACAACGATTTGTAACAGACTGTATTAATTCACTCTGTTACCTTTTCAAAAAGTTAATGTCGTAAGCAATTGAACATGACATTTGTTTGGCAGGCAGGCAAACAGCAGCATCCTGAATTTGGAAACATCAGATACTGCTGCATACAAACATAATAACATGTCACGTCTGTGTGCAACAATTTTGTTGTTATTTCAATGTAATACAAATCACCTTCTAAGTAATTTGGGTGATTTGCACAAAAATTGAGTTTGGTTTTTGGTTGATTAATTTCCGGCTGTAGAAAGAAAAGTCAAAGACTTTTTAAGTACAACATCAAGCCATCATTATGTCTATTTTACTATTTAAAACGACTGAAGATAAAACGTAGATAAAATGTGTATTACAATGTATGCAACGTAATAAGTAGTTGTGTATGTGCGCTTTATTATTATAGCTTCGAGCCACAAAAAATTAATCTCAATTATTTTTCAACACTTAAAGTTTCTTTAATTTATAGCTTTTAGAAATAGTTGGGGTGTTTCACAATATCTACCCTCCACCCCACTATAATAAAAGAAAATTACACACACACAAACCACCAGTTTTAATTTCTTATTATGCACAAGCCTTTGTATAGGTAAAGGAAAAAAACTAAAATATTATCGCTTTTTATAAGGCAGCAGCAAACACTTTAAAACTAAGTCAAAACCTAAAAAAGTGTTTTAAGTAGAAACATATACAGGAGTAAAAGTTTACTTGCTATAACATATGATATATTGTATGTATTAACTTAAAACTTACCTCATAAAATGATGGTGGTATATAAGTGGATATAACCTCTGCCATTGGAAAGGCAATACCCATAACAACCAGTATTTTGCCATACAAGGCGGAGAACAATGTTGCCAAAGCATCACCTCTATAAACAGACAAAGAGTATAAAGGAGAAGATTAAGTACATACTTGCATAAGATATCTTTTTACAAGTATAATAACGTCAAAAAATTGCCTTAAGTAGTAAACAATAAAAGTAATTAAACTCTAAACACATAATTTACTAAAATAGAAAGAAGTTGTTTATTTTGGGGTAAAAAAATATAAAATTTTATTACAGGTATATTTTGATTATTTTTTATATTAGAATTTTGTCTCGACCATGTTAAGATAATATGAAATTAATTTTGATTATTTGCTTTTATCACAGAAATAATACGACGCATTATATTAATTTAATTTACCGAAAAAACCCTGCATTTTTTTAAACAGAAATATTACAGTTTTGCCTTTTTTTAAGACTTCAAGCCGATACAAAAAATTTTCGAGTTCTTTGATGAAAATAAACAAATTAATTTAAAAGAGTTTGTTTTCTATTAGCATTATTTATAATTTCTAATTGTTCAAGTAACGAATCGTCCAGGGAGTTTCAGCAACACTTTCGCGATGGCATTCTGCAGGGCTTTTATGTTAACTTACACATATACAAACACTTACACGAAAATTTGTATAACCAATAACACGCAAACAGGATACCTCAGGATAAAATCTAAAATAGCATTTAACCGCACATCAAACTGTGGACGATAATTAGGCACTTTAAGACAAATTAACAGCCACAGTAATATGTTCCTTTCCAGATTATTTTGTATTGTTTTCAAGAATAAAATTTAAATAATAATTCAATTAACTGTTTAATTATTTAATTTCTGATTCATTTATCTGTTAAAAGCTAAGACTTTAACGGTCTTTTAACAAAATATCTCTCAACCTACGAGAACTTTTCTTTAATCTAGTTTACGTCTTTTAATTTAAGTTTTAGCCATCTACTTGCAAACTTTTTTAAAGTTTTGAATGTCCCATAGCGTATTAAAAAAATATACTACTTATTAAGAGAAATGTTTACAAAATATTTTTCTTATATTCGCCACCTTAGGACGATAATAATAAAACTTGTTGCACCTATACTTTCATTGTATTAAATTTTCCTTGCAATTGTGCTTTACTTAAAACATATTTCAAATGCTTAGTTTGATTATTTTTTTACGTCTGGATGAAGTGATATATATAATTCAAAATTTTGTAATAACTACTTTTAAAGATATTTGCAAAAAATAAAACTAATTTAAGGTTAAAGGAGATAATTTTACACTTTAAACCCAAATATCCTTTTAACTAAAAGAGATATGAAAACAAGGTTAAAATGGTTTTTTAACATTGTTCAAATAAATCTTAAATCAACAAAGTTAGTTAACACTTGTAGAAGTGATAAACATTAAAAGGCTTTCCAAATTCAAAGTGGTTCACTGTGGTACCCCGTACCTCAGCATGTGTTTATACAGAAAATACATAGGTTTGATTTTTTAAGGCCTTCAATCCTTTTCCATTATTGCTTCATATATATTTATTTGTAATCCTACCAGTAGTATTAGTTTCCAAAAAGCGTAAACAAAAAGAAATCACAAGAAGTCGATAAGTATAAATAAAAAAAAAATTATAACAAAACATCTCTAGGGTACAAAAGGATGTCGACAAGCCCTGAAATGTGGTTGTAGTGTTTTTATGTGACTCTACTTAAGTTTTGTTCTAAATACTTCAGTTTTGTAGTGCTGATCTTCTTTTTTGAACTAAATACACGCAAAAAAAAAGTATGTTTGAAACATGATCACGACAACCATTGTATTTTCCCTACGAAAAGATTTTATACCGCGAACAAATCATAATTAACGAAAATCAAGTATTTGGTTTATATTTTATCAATAAATGGTTACCACTATTAAAAGCTTTGACATGATTATTCAAAAAAATGATTTGCTTATAAAAACTGTTGTAACAAACAAATCATGATTTGTTCGCAAAAACAACATTTTATTTAAAGTTACAACAACAGTGTAATTGCAAGACAATCAAAGTATGATAAACTTTAACAATTGTTTGTTTTCGGTTGTTCTTCTTCTTCTTAGAGCTTTCAATTTAGTTAAAAACTTGTATATGAAATGTCAAGAGTTTAAAAAAATAATAATTGGCATTAAAAAATATTAAAACAAAAAGAAAGTGAAAGAAAACATTACAATTAAAGAGGTAAGTAAAATCAATATAATAAGTGACAAAAAATTCAAAAAAACAATATTCATTAAATCATATTATGTTTAGGTGAAAATATATTATGATCATACGGGACTATACTATAGTTAGGTGGAAACATATTATGGTTATACAAAATAAGTTTATAGTTATGTGGGATCATATTATGTTTTGTGGTGTCATATTATGATTCGGTGGAGTCATATTATGATCATATGGGGCTATACTATGGTTGGGTGGAATCAGATTATGGGTGGGTGGAATTACATTATGGTTATACGAAATAAATTTATAGTTAAGTGGGATCATATTATGATTAAGTGGAGTCATATTATGATCATATGGGACTAATCTATGGTTGGGTGGCATCATATTCTGATCATGGAAAATAACAGTTATGATAATATATGGTCATAATATGGTTAATTAAACTTGTTATGATTAAAACCGATCATTACATAGTTTAGCTACAACCATATAATCCAATCATATTATGATGCCCTTAGATTATGGTTACCACAACCATGTTTTTTCTTTGCGTGTAGTTGTTCTGGAAGTATTAGTTGGAAAGAGGCAGACAATGCGTGTGACTTAAAACCCATTTCTGTTGTGCTTGTGCATCTTTAGGTAAACAACTTTTGAATTGTATATTTTTGTCAGAGTCAGAAATACATTAATATGCCACAAAAAATCGTCCTTCCAATAATCGTTTCAGGAAAGAATATTATCTATATTAAAAACTTCTTCTTTCTTTACTTCTTTTAATAAACAAATATTTATAGCGTAATATTCAATATCTCCTTTATAATTGTGGGATTTTTATAAATAAAATTTTTTATTTTTAAAAGTTACTTTGGTAACTAATAAATTAATAGCGATATAATATCAGTAAGTTTAAAACATCTTTTCTGGCGCGTTTAGCTTGAATCAAAGGAATGACATAGTAATGTAATTTCTAAACTCAATTCTTTCATCCTTAAAGCCCCTTTAAATGGTATACATACATATGTATTTGCTCATCTAAAATTATTACAAAATTATTGCTAATTGTTTTCTAAGAATTTGCATTTACAAAATGTGAATAAATATTTGTTAATGCATATAAACAAAAACAAAACTATGAAGATTTCATTGTATTTATTTGTAGCATCTTTTCTCTCGTGCCCAACAAAATCTTACAAAAGAAATATGGAACAAAATTTGGTGCAATAACCTTTCCTGGTATTAAAATAGCTTATTTGCGTGTGTATGTGTAAAACTGTTACACTAATAAATATGTATTGTGTTATGTTAACATAAAACCCGGCAAGTCTTAAACTGGTAATCCTTTTTCTTTTAAACAACTTTTAAGAAATTTCCTAACCCATTTTTTCTTTTTCTGCAGAAATTAATGAATTTTTAAGTTCTATTCGAAACAAGTCATTTTTTATGACCTAATAAAACTGTATCTAATAGACGCCCTAAACTGCTAATAAAATCGCTAATCTAACGAAGGTCTCGAAAACTGTGGGAACTGGGAAAATTTTACATATAATCGCATGTATGGCTGACATTTTTTGTCATTATTGCTAAAACCAAAACAATTCCTTTGTTTAATGACTTTTTTTATTTTTCTAACGCCAACAGTTTAAGGTAGACAACACCTTTTAGGTTTTTTCTACTTTTGTGCGGTGCATGGGTATGTGTCACAGTGTTAGTATATTCTTTTGTAAGTGTATTTTAGCGACAAATAATTATTATACAGTCAGTTATCAAGATTTTTCTACAATGCAGTCTTTTTATTATTTGTGTGTATGTATATTTGTTCTACTACATTTTGCATACAATAAACTTAGAAATTTAGAAAGCCATACACAAATCTAGAAGTTGCCTCTAAATGTGTATGTATGTTTATGAATGTGTGTGTGTGCGGGTATAAGTGTTTTTCTTCTAGTTTTGTCTAGTCATAAATCATTTGCTTGTTTGTCTCTTTATTGCCTTAGATTGTTTTATATCCATTCATGCCATCGCCTTTTTGAAAAGTTTTTTTATGTCTTTAGTAAAATAACGAACATGTGAAAGAGAGATTTATTACTTTGTTTTCAAAAGTTGGAGAAGTATTGCCGGCAAAAAATATTAATAAATAAATATCATCTGAGAAATTTTTTAAATATTCTGCAGCCGGCTAATAATATCTGTAAAAGTTTTATATCCTTTTCAAATTTAGTTATAATTTGTCTTAATTAATCTATTCTTGAAGAGTTTTTCAATTTGAATATATAAATTTAAATATCTTAAATTGCATTTAATGTAAAATTTTTACGAAATTTCACTATGGATTCTGTAAATTCTGCCCCGCATATTTATAATGATTACAAAACACGCAATATCTTGTGCCTAATCGAGCGTGTAGCAGTCATACGCGAATACGATAGTCATTTGACATGACCCAGCCTTCAGAGTTTAGCAGAGATATTCGGTTGCAGTTTAAAACAAATCGTTAATCGTTAATCGATTTTGCAACAATATAAACAAGTTGTTCCCCATGATGAGTCGAATAATCCCAACGTTGTGTTCCAAAAGAGGCAGGAGAAAATCGCTTTTCTGGAAAAAAGTCATGTACGAGTATATACAGAGAGCTTTGTACTTTAACTACAACATTAACGACGATTGATTTTGTACAAAAGCTATACAGATTAAAGAATGCATAGCAGTAGAAAATTTCCAACTGACAAACGCCTGGTTGGAAGATTTCAAAAAAAGATATGGCATACCTTCGATTTACAATCACTGCTCAATAACATTGTTATAACTGAGCCAAAGAGGCCGCTTTTAAGTGTCATTGATATGATGCAATATGTCAGCCGCATGGAACACTAAAGTTTTATATAATAAAAATAATGAAAATATTAACAGATTTATTTGAAAAAGGTTTATAAATAGAAAACTGATAAATTATATTCATTTTTATCACTAAAGCCGGCTTCACACTGTTCTACAAGTTTTAAGCAAAATAAATCATTTTTGGTCTGATTTTCAAAAAATCAAATAGTAAATTTTCAAATAAAATGAAAACAAACACAACCCCGAACAATAGAAAATCATAAGTGTTTAGAAAAATTACTAAAAATGATGAGAGCCATACAACTGTCAAATTTCTTTACGTGTTTTTTAACATTTCTTTACATATTGTCTTCACACTATTATACTTTCTCATTTTATTTTAGTTTTTGACATGTCGTTATACTTAGTATAATAGTGTGAAGCCGATTTAACGTGTTTAAGTCAAAATAGACTTTCACCGCTTTCAAAGATGCAAACAAAAAACGTCTAAGTTCTATTTAATGGGAAGAAAGACATCATTGTTGCATGTCAATTTGGCTACGTGAAAATATCAATGTTGCTCAAAAAATTCCACAAACTCGAACAGAGTACTAGGCTTTATGTACAGTATAACAATTAGAATTACTTCTTTTAAAATAATATAATTTTCCATTGTAAATTTAAAAAAAAGTTTTAAGGTAAAACCTTATTTCAAACCAAATTAATTTTTTTGTTTTCATTCTAATACTTTGAACTAAAATCTCAAAGAGCAAAATTTGTATTTATTTTTTTTTAATTTTGTTCCTGCACATTAGTTATTTAGAAATCATTTCTCTTTATAGGAATACCATCTCTTAATCAACATATTATAAAGTACTTTACCCTTTTTCTACCTTCATCTGGGCCGCTGTACTTATGTGTTTTTTTTTCTAAGTGTGAACAATTTATAAAATCGTTCAAAGTTTATTGAAATTTTATTCATCGTTTTTATTGTTATTTCGCTTTAGCAAAGGAAGAAAGTTTTTGTTTTAATTGATTTTCAATGAAGAAATTGTAACTGCTTTCGTTTATTATTCATAAAACATAAAGTCGAAGTTAAACTTCAATTAAAAAAACTGTTAAAAGTATTTAGGAATTTATAATGAGTAAATTTTCACGTAAATTTCCCATTAAACGGAAGCATATAAAAAAAATTCACAAACATAAAAAAACTTAACAAAAGAACTTTGCAAAAGTCTTATTACAAAAAAATTTATTACAATTTTTCTTTGTGTTTTGAAAACCTTCTATATAGAGAATTATTTCTATATAAAAGAGATAAAGTAGTTAATTTATCTTAAAAAAATCTTTTAAATCCGTTCTTTTTTCCATAAGTTCAGAATTTATTGAAAATTTTTAACAATTTTTTATAAACATAAAAAAAAATATTAAAAACTATCTGTTAAGGCTGGGGGCACATAAAGTCCGTCATACGTTATCTAGCGTCATTTTTAATTGACATTAATGTGACAACAAAAAAAGCTAAAGTAAACAGTCAGCTGATAGTTGTCAAACCACTTAACGTACATTAAAAGTTGAAAGTTGCCCAACTTTAGTACTTTGCCTAGATGGTGGCGTACCGAATAGGACAAGGTTAATAAGAAAACATGTATTTCAACTCAGCTGTCAGTTAAAAATGACGACGAATAACGTATGATGGACTATATGTGCTCAGCCTTTAAAAACAATTTTGAAATTTCTTTGACTAGCCGGGTTTTTAAATATATTTACAATAAGAGAGAACTCATCGAAAATGTTTATATTTATATTGAAATTGTTGAAATTTGTGTATTAAATAGTTTTTAAATTTTATACAAAGAGAGAATTTAATAACATTTTTTTCTTACAGAATTTATAAATTCTTTGGGAAAAAGATTAATGCCCTAATACGCTATGTGACACACTATACTTTAAATTTAATAAGTAAAAAAAATTTGTGTCTACTTACGCTCTAACTCGTGGCATTGGTGGATAAATGAATGATGGACGATGGGTTCTTTTAATCGCTGGCAATACTGGATAATTAGTCAACTGACTAGAATGATACATCAATGCCAAATGACCAGGTTGGCGTTCGTCACCTGTTTGCTGCTGATGTGATGATGTACCTGGGGATGAAGGACCAGAACCATCACCATCTCCACCGCCACCTTCACCACAAACACCACTTAATGATGAAGCCACCGGCAAACTTGATTCATCAATTGTCACACGATGTTGTGATCCGGAATCGCGTATGCGAGCTGTCGACTTGACCGGCGACACAGAATCGTGTGAAACTGTTTCAGGAGATACCAGGAGACTTGGTGAAGGTGTCACAGTCGATGGTGGCGGTGACGAAGAAGCAGGGCGTCTAAATAACGATTCATCGCCGCTGCCGCTGGCTGCGCGCATGTGACGGGATTCTTGTAACAAACTAGATGCTGTATAAGAAGCCGGTACTGTGGGTGCTGGAACTGGTACGACACCGTGATTGTGTGTATGATGATTCTGATGATGTGGATGCTGGAATTGATGTGGTAAATGATAGTGATGATGACTACTTAACTGATGACGAACTACTGGTTTCTGATTTGCTGCAGCTGCCTGTGTTTGTTGCTGCTGTAGCTCATCCCTATAGGAAATTGTTGTTGCAGCGGCCGCAGCAAATGAAGATGTTGATGCTATTGTGGTAGCTAAAGGTGTATCACTGGCCGATGCTGCCGAAGATGTTGATGGCAATGATTCCGTAATGGTACTGCAAGTTGAATTTGAACGAGACATTATTAATTGAGTTATCATGCTATAAGGCTAATGACAAGTGCTTTCAAGTCTTAATGAACATGAAAATTCTGTTTAAATTAATAATTCAACATTAATATTTATTGCACTTTCCGAAATACATATTTTAAGGTTTAAGCAAAATCGCAATAACTAAAATACGTTTTAAAATATTGCACGTCCGGACATAATGATGAATGGTTTATAAATGATTATAAGCTTTTACTTGTTAAACTCACATCTACTTGTCGCTGCCACTAGCTGGGGCTCTATATGTGATTACTATATAAATTATAGTCGCGACTACAATTTCTATACTGTTGTATTTATTGTTAAGCACATTTATACACAGATGCAAAAAAAAAGCAAATTAAGAGATTTTTCGCTTCTTCTTTTTATGTTTTCAAATTGAATAATTGAATTAAAAAAAGTGCTGTTGACCGGTTTAGTTCTGTCGTCTTACTATAGTGTCAATACAGCTTAACGTACCGTACCATTCCATACCATTTATTCATTCATTTAGTCAGCCAGTCATTCATTCATATATTTCTAACTATTACGGTGTCTCTGTTTGCAACACATTCCGCAAATCTATACTTAAAAAAAGTGTTTTTTTTTTTGCTTTTGCTTATTTATAAATACCCCGAAGGTGTCAAAAAGTAATTTAATCGTAAAGCTGCACAGCAAATCTAAAAGGTCATTATGAAGTCAGTTTTTAAAGGGGGACAATCAAACGTGAGTTTAATTTGTCATCACCTGGAGACAAAAGTTGTATTCCTTTGTCATCAAGTACTTTTGGTTAGAACTTATATCATATATAGGCTGACCATTCGTACTGATTTGTACTGATTGTGCTGATTTTTCAAATTTATTTGATTTTGTTCAATTTTGGTCTATCAAATATGTACATATATCAAACGTAATAACTTTTATGCTCTAAAGAATGATAATTTTTTTTGATGACAAATATTACAATTTCCCACTTCGGGAAATTGCTTAAACTCTTCTAAAACTATTACAGATATATCGGTATTGGAACTAAAGTTCGAGCTTGACCGACTGTAACTTTTTCTTATTTTAGATTTAAAGCAATTTTTTTAGAGACACCGCCCCAAGCAACACAGATTGGTCGTATTATATTATTATATTATAATGTTGGTCGGCTAAATATAAATAAATAATA
>NDXZ01003973.1:1987-15635 GCA_003055125.1 Paykullia maculata | reverse complement strand
AACATTATATTAAAGATAGAGAATATATTATTATGTTTGTATATTTAATTAAATACATACATACTACTTGTATAAATATAAAGTTGAGTATGCTTTACGGCATTAAATAAATTTATTAGTATGTTGTATAAACATAAAATCCTTAAACCATTAAAATACGATTTAAAAAAAAACAATGAGAAGAAATTACCCATAAAATTCGTGATTAAGAATATTTTAATATTAAGAGCGATTTTTATATGTATTTATGTAAATGTTAAACATGTTTAATTGTTTATTACTTAACACACGTAAACAATGTTATGTCAGTAACTTATTAGCCATCAACATTTTTTAAATGCATTATAAAAAAAAAAGAAAGAAAGAATAATAATAATACTCTCAAATGAAGAAAATCATGTAAGAAATTTAAGTCAGATCGACCATACAATACTTTACAACTTAATATTTATATCATAAAATTATTTATGCCAAATTTTAATAGCAATTTCGACTTAAGTCGGCCAAAGTAATTTTATTTATTTAAACAGTTTTATGTGCGTTTAAACGATATTCTGAAATAAGCCTTAAATAGGATCTAGGACTACCGATCATCGTGCAACTTGATAGTTTAAGACTTTTATGTAGTAAATCTTCTAGCGATTCCAACACTTTTTATAGTTTTATGAACTTATAGATGATTCACAGGAGTTGGCCCTATATGGGATGCGGGACCAAATTTAAACCGTTATTCACAAAATTTAACAGAGATTTGTGTCTATGAAAAGTAAATTTGTGGTAAAATATTTATCATTTTAAAGGGTTTTACGGGTGTTTAGGTGATTTTTGGAAGTAAGACATAAATAAAAGCCAGAGAAAAATAATAGTGCGATCTTTATTAGTAGAATTTGTTAAGACGAATTGTATTCGTATTAAACTTATTTACAGAAAATCATGTTTAGTAAAGAATATTTCTAACAGTTATATGAGCGCTAAGATAAATATTGGTAGCTGACCTTATATCAGAGTTAGGACCAGTTGTGGACCGTCCGCCGCGAAATTCGTTTGTTTCCTTTAAAAATTTATTCAATATCAAATATTCATAAGCGAGTTATTATCGTTACAACCCAATTTCGAAAGGAAATTTGTATGGACTTGAGCCCAAATAACATTAGAACTGGGACCTGTGTACAATGGATGGAAAGGCGGACAAAAACACATCGCTTATTTAACTAAAAAAAATGTATACGTCTATTTAAGCTTAGCGTTGAGTTTTTAGCTGCCATATTAATAAAATTTTAATTGTATCAAAAATAACATTCATATTCAACACAAAATCTTTTCATGCAAAGAAAAAACATCGTTGAGTATGGTCACGATAATATGATTATAGACAATTTTTAAATTCTATGATTACTGCAATCGTCATATGGTTGCCACAATCACAATATGGTTGTAGTCATATTTTACGTCAATACCATGATCATATATATGGTTGCAAAAATCATTATATGTTTGTCCAAATTATAAACTTTGCTACGGATATGTTATATGACATATATATGGTTGCAAAAATCATTATATGTTTGTCCAAATTATCAACTTTGCTACGGATAATCATAAATATGATAGTTTAAGAATATGGTTATCATATATTCTAAAACCATAATATATATGATTATTCGTAACAAAGTTTATAATTTGGTCAAACATATAATGATTTTTGCAACCATATATATGATCATAGTATTGACGTAAAATATGATTACAACCACATTATGATTGTGGCCATCATATGACGATTGCAATAATTATAGAATTTTAAAATTGCCTGCGATCATATAACCGTGACCATACTCAATCATGTTTTTTCTTTGGGTGTTCATTTTGTCAACACTTAAACTAATCCATTAAACTAATCACATCTAACTGTAACAAAATATAAAAGAAACTTGCATAATACAAGCGGTCAAAATATATAACATTTTCCTTTTTTATTTTAAATAGTTTTGTTTATTGTTGGAAATCAATGTAAAAAATATTATCCAAGAGTTTATTAACAACAAAAAAAAAGATAAAAAGGAAGAAGTAATCGAGTTTTTTGTTTGATGGAAAAAAGCTTAAAGTTAAAAAATAACTACCAGGAACAGTTTTTATGACTATTTATTTAACAATATTTTTAACAAAGTTTATGTTTATACATATGTATGTTTGTATGTGCATGTGTGTTTATTAAAGTTTTTTCTTTGTCTTGTAAATAAGACATGTTTATGTTTATCTTTTTCCTAAGTTTTCTTTTCCACTTTTTCAAAAAAAAAAAAAAAATAAATAAATAAATAAATAAATAAAAATAAACTTTTCTCTAGTTATTTTGTTGTTGGGTTTTGTTGGACATGTTGTATTAAAAAACAATAGCAGATCCTAAATTTATTTATGCTGAATAAACAGATGTCCTTAATATCCTAACTAGCTTATGCGGTTGCCATTTAGTAACTAGAAAACAAAATTTATATAGAGATATAATATAAATATACATACACACACACATACATATGTTTGTATATATATTTATAGGTGATTCCAAATTGTTGAAATTGAAAAAAATAAATAAAATGTTGAACTTTTATATTTAAACATAAGTAAGTAGAAAACATGTAAGAGTTTTCTATTTGGTTATGCTGTATCTTTTATCCCCTTCATTGACGTATAGGTTTGTTATAAGAAGCCTATTGTCATGTGACTTTTCGAAAAATCGAAACATTTCTGGCGGCATAGCAAAAATGGCAAACACCCAGTGGGGCAGTTCGCAGAAATAATGTTTATATAAACATATCTCTTCACTACTGGAAGGTTGTTAAATAAAGTGGAGGAGAAAATTAGGTGTCAAAGTGTATTCCTTGTGGTTTCAAATGGTATTTACACATTTGTATAATAATCGATTTCAGCATTGACGCTTTGGATGTTGTTTTTTTAAATAAAGCGAAATTAGGGTAATTTTTATTATACAAATACATATATATATTAAAATTTAATTGATTTTGCTACATACATACGTATGTACATACTTACATATGTATTTAAGATTTTGAATGGCGTATATTTAATACTTATTGATTTGATTATTCAACTGGAATTTTAAATAAAAGCTAAAACCTTAGATTAAGCAGAAGAAATCTATTTGTTTAATATTAAGCTCTTGACTAGATTTTGCATACAGTAGTGAGAGGAATTATGTGGAACACATTAACGCAACATAAAATTTTCAGGACCCATTCGTTAATGTACAAAATTGGGTGAAGGCTTAACATAGAATCGACTATAAATTAGCTTATAAAATAAAAAACCGCCCTCAACGACCAAAATTATCTAAAAACGTTAATTATTTGGCAAAAAAAAAAAATAAATAAATAAATACGAATTTGGTTTTAGTACCGGAAACGTGTGATTTAGTCGGACGGCTTATCAGAGCCGTTTAACATAGTGCAAATGGTTTAATGATCTGGGGTTGCTTGAATATTTAACAGTACAGTTTGTCAGAGTTCGTTGACATTAGGGTTTATCCAGAAGAGAAAGTTATTTTCCAGTATGACGGCAACCTTAACAAGAAAGAACGCTATATTTGGCTGAGCTAAATCTTATAGGTATACCCTTCACCATGTGTGGCCCATTTGGGCATATAGTCTAACTTTTTTCAATAACAAAACAATAATTTTTTTGTGTAAGAAAAAAAAGAAAAAAGTCGTCTTTTTTGCTTATATCTCAGCCGGTTATGGATGGATCTCGCCAGTTTTCAATACCCATTTTCTCGAAAGTATTTCCAAAAGTTTGATACCACATACAACCCTATGGGAGCTACGTAAACTTGATTACAACCTACACACGGACAGACGGATAGACGGACATGGCTAAATCGACTTCCCTATCTATAAGGATCCAGAATATATATACTTAATGGGGTTGCAAATAAATACTGTGGAAATTACAAACGGAATGACAAACCTATACTACACATATGTGAAGGGTATAAAAAGAGATCTCTAAAATTGCTTAAAAAATAGCTGCCGCACAAAACTTTTAGGCGATGGATGGCCTGCACAAAGCCTAAAATTAAATCAAAACTAGGATAAATGAGCATTAGGAAAAAACTGCCGGGAGAAAATATCACAGAGTTTTTGAAAACCTACAACATCAGTAGAACAAATTTTTATATTCATTTATTAAAAATCGTGTTAAAAGGGCTGTGTACTAAGTACAAGTAAATATGTATTAATGTGTGAACAAACGTGTTCGAATAAATATGTTAAACTAAACAAAGAAGGAGCAATTTTAAGTTTTCGAATTTAGGTTCTGTTAGCTTTTTTTTAACATTAATTAACCTTTAAATGATTTAACTTTTGTTTAATTTGGTTGCGTATTTACATTTTTGTTAAGGCTTGACTGTTTAGTTGCTTTACAAGTGTTTATTTACTTTAACCGTCTACTGTATTTTGAAACGTTAGATCTTTGTAACATCGAAAGAGATATGATTTGAATGTAGCAACTATAAATTAATATCGATGCTTTTTTTAACATTTATTCAACTTTTGTTATGTGTATGTAACAAGAGCTGCATTTTGCTTTCTACTTTAAGGCGATTTTTATTGCGTAGGTCATAATCTTTACTTTAGTGTAGTTTTCAATTGAATTGATAAATTGTGAAGCACCACTTATAGTTATATAAAATATAAAATAGATTAAAAGTTTAAAAGATATTTTTACATTAAATATCTTAAATCCTATAAGTATCTTTTTAAACAATTAAAGGTTTGTCTGTAAGAAATTATTGATTTTACTTCATAAGTTTAATTTCTTTATATAACTTAGCCTTTGATATATGGTTATGTCTAGAAAACTCAATCTACATTTAGAGTTTAACAAACTCTAAATATCAAAGTAAATGAATGTTTAAATAATCAATGGTTTGTTAAATCACTTGGGTTTGCTTTTAATTATATTTTGCAATTATTTACGACATTTAGTGCAATTAAGTATCTTGCAATATCAATGAGTGACGAGTAACTTAACAAACTCTACTTTACAGTACAGACACTAACGAAATGCATAATAATTTAATCATGTTTAAATATAAACAACATCTAAAGGATACACTCACGGCATAAGTGCAACTAAATACAAGCAACCCCACATTTCTGTTATGTATATATGTATGTATGTATGTATGTATATATGTACATATGAATACATATAAACTTAATAGTTGTCATAATATGTTAATGAACATTCGTACACACTCTTAACAAATTAATTTGCCACTAGTATTTGCTAACGAACAGTGTCATAAATCAATAAACATTTATTTGTATTTAATTAATACCATTAGTAAATCGTCTTTAAACTTGTGAGAAAAACATAAACAATTCATTATGGGAATTATACAAAAATTCCTCCTAATTACATATTCACGTAAATATACTCGTTTAGAACACTTAGCAAATTTCTAAATACCGTTGCCTAAATAATAACTTCATCACATTTTTAATAATTTTGTGATTTAATGAAATTTGTAACGTTTTTGCTAAATAAACAATTTTGCAAAGATATTTCAAAATCATTACAGAATTGATGGATTAACAATTTTTGGGTTTTTTCTTTGTGCAAATAAATACACATGTATGAATATTTTTTCGTCAAAGTCCATTATGCTTGTTTATCTCTTTATTTAACACTAATTAAGAGCCTTAAGATTTGCTAGAATTTTTATAAAATGTTTTTTTTTTAAAGTGCGACTTTAAGTTTCAAAAGCAAATCACAGTTTAAATAAGTAAACTTTTTAATTGTTGGCAAATTATGAATTCGAATTTGCATCTGTATAACTTACTTTTTACAAACAAAACCACCGCAGTTTCAATTTATTTACAAACAATTACCACGATTGCTGACACATCAACATTCAATATGCACAACAGAGAACCAAACAGGATGTACAAATATTTTATCTTTTATTAATACCAACCAACAAACTGATTGATACTCAACAGAAATGAATATTATTTACAGATACAAAAAACACTTCCAAGTTTGTAATATTGGAAAAGCGGTTTGGTGGAGGCAGAGGTTTACAACTTTAATGGAAAAACCACAAATCCAAATAAAACCAATCGCTTGGGTAAACTAAAAATCGATCATATGAACATTTAAACTTTCGTTACTTTTCGTTTATGTTAATTTTCTTTAAAACAATAAATATCTTCAGGGAGCCGAAAAGTTCCTTTAATGGAGAATTTATTATTTTTTTTTTAATAAAAGTTATAAATTAAAATATATTAAATTGAATATTAAGAAATCAACATTTATTTTTAATTATTCAATTAGCAAAAATTCATAAAAAAATATCTCCCGAAATGGTGTGTCAGTCGTTTTATGGCTACAAGACCCTTTAAGTGTGAATAGAATGTTGGAAGAATTAATAAACAATTAAAGAAACTACAATTGATTTATAAAAAGATCACGGTACACATGTGTTTATTATTATTTCATTTCTGTGTTATTTAAAAAACAGAAGAAGTTTGCGTAAAAAACTAATGGCAATATTTAAGCCAATATTATTTTATTCACAGCTCTAAGAACGCAATTCACATTCATTTGTCATATATTTGTACACCAAAATAGTAATTATTGTTTAACTAATATGGGCTTTTGATTCCTTAGCTAATGGCAAACAAAGAGCTCTGAACAAAATATCATAGTTTGCCATTAGCTAAGACACCCAAGCCCGTTGTAGTTAAACAAAAGTTACATTTGAGTTTACAAATAGTTGGCTTAAAGGGCGTCAAATGACTATAAAGTGTTAGAAATAGAACCGGTGCCGATCACTTGGAAATTGGTTTTGTGACTAGTCGCCTCTAGGAGTTTTATAAAATAGATTTTTGTATCAAAAAATTAATGAAATAAAGAATTTTTGGAAATCAATATTTTTTAAAAAATTCAAACTTTTCAATCCGATTCCATTGTGTGAGACTTTTTCTACTGACGTTTCAATCACAGAAGTGTTTTTACAACTAAAAACAGCTTAATATGATTTGCATATTGTATGGCTTCCATTAAAAACAGTTACTAAAGCATACTTCTGGACGCTTATTTTAAAACAAACTAATACAAACACATTTTGGTAGAATTAAATGCAGTTGCTATTAGTGAACATACATGTGTATGTATAGGTATATATGTATATGTTATCCAAATCGTTAACTGTAAAAATCTTGTGAATTGTTAACCAAAACATTTTGAAGTTAAAAAAAGTTGCAAAGCACTTATGCTGCAAAATTTATTTTTCTTCTCAGGCTTTTAAGTAAAATCTCAAAAACGTATTGAATTCAAATGGTTTAGAATTAAGGTGGGTTAGTAAAAATTAAATCATTTAAGAAAATAAGTCGAATTTAAAAACAGAATCTATTGCTTAAATTAAATTTGTAAAGATTTTCGATTTTAAAAAGTATTAGATTTGTTTGTTGTAGTTGTTTGAGTTTTACAAGCAAAATTGTAGTCTCTGATGTAAAACTGTTGTATGAAGAGCATTATTAACATATCTTTGGGAGGCGCCTAGATTTACAAATATATTACAACCTAGAAAAGGATAAATTGTATAAAGAGTAATTCGTTTAGCAGAAATTGAGATTTTAAGATTTAAAAGATTTAATTGAACTCTTAGTGTTAAACAAAATAATGACTTTTTCCATTATAATCTTCTTTAATTGGATAAAAACGTATCAAATGTTTATAAAACAAGTTTTTTTATAAAAAAATTTGTTAAATAAACCTTTGCCCAGCTTTATATTTCATCAAAAATGCATATTTGGGTTCAAAAAAATGTTTATTCATTTTTGTTTAAGTCTTTTAATACGTATGAATTTTTATTGGTCAGTGTTTAGTGATTGCAAACAAATTCATTTTGGATGAAATAAAGGTAAATTTTTTTTTATAATTTTTAATAAAATAAAACTTTTTTCTTTTATATAAAATGCAAATGTGCTGATCTAACTAAAAATATTTAAAATTGCAAAACAACTATTTATCCGTGAGTTATGACCCTTAAGCAGGATTCTGGCTGAAGAAGATTTGAAGCCATTTACAACTGAAATCGAAAGGGTTCAAGTTACGTATATTAATGTTAATTAAATATTGGCACTTTTCTTTAATTCCAAAAGTTTATCGCCAAATTGATAAACAATTTTTTTAATTACCAAAGATTTGTAAAACCAATTTTGTATGAAAATTTCGTTTAATAAACATAAGAATTTAATATTAATATGAGGCTTAACGTTTAAGTTTGTCAAAATATGCAAACATTCAGAAAGTTCTTAATTTATTTAAGAATTATTAATAATTTAATATTTTAGAAAATTCTACATAATTTAATTTATTTATTTTCGTTGATAGTTTAAAAATTTTTGTTTTGTATTTCTATATAGAAAGAAAAAGTTATACAAATTCTTTAAGGTAAATTCACTATTAATAGAAAATATTTCTCAAATTCTCTTTCAATAGAGAATTTTCAATCTTTCTTATCTAAGATTAATTTAATAGATGGAGTTTATTTTTAATTCTTTATTTCTTAAAGTCTTGTGGGAAAAAAGTTTATTTAAGTAAATGGTTGATCAAATTTTTTTAAAATTATTTTCTATAAATTATCTGTTTTTTCACAATTTTTTCATAAAGAATTAATTAAGAATTTTTCTGTGTACAAAACAAGCAAACAAAAAAAAAAAATTATTATTTCCCCACACTTTTCGATTCTTTGAACTTAAATTTTTAAATAATTACAGTCCATAATAACTGGAAACAAATGATGATAAATTTGTTTATGTCTTAAAAGAAATTTAAATGCATATCAACACACAAAAAAGATTCTAATAAAATTATTAAAGATGAAACGAAAATTGCAAAAAAAAAAACTAAACACAAGGGAAAATAAAATAAGTTCCTGATTGACTTTCATCGATGTAACAATTCAGCAAAAGGATTTTCATTACAAAACAAGACTTTCTGGAATGCAGAAAATAAGAGGAGAAAGAAAAAAAAACGTAACAAAAATGAGAACAACAGCGCAAAACTGATATGAAAAGGCGTATGTATAAGCAAAAGTAAAGCGTCATGAATTTTTGTAACGATGTAAGAGGAAAAGGTCATCATCATGATATGACGGTAATTGTTCACAATGAAGATGCTGACGTTGTGTTTTATCATCGACATCATCACTCTCAACTAATTTCGTTAAATGACAGTTATGCCTTCACTTCTTTCCATGTTAAGTTATTTAAAGAAACTTCTTTGTTCTTGTTTTAAGCAGAAAAATCCTTGATCTGAATATGTTTTCGTTTTGAAGGCATAAACTCACAACTACATACTCTTGTTGTCATGTTTACGAGTAGAGAGTAATTCCAACTGTAAGTTGATTATATTAAAATAAATAGTTTAACTGTGTTTGTGTGAGTGGTATGGTAATTTGTGTTTTTATGATAGTTGCAGTTGCCACATAAATTGGGATAAATCTTTAAAAAAAAACATCGTACTATATTAAAACGACGTTAAATCCTTAAATCTGGCAACAGTGAAAGTATTGTGTAAGAGGTTCATCTTAGGACGGGAATATGTGTATTTAAGTACATTATGGGAACAAAAGGCGTTGTCTATGGTTATTTACTTTGAGCTCAGTTAAAATCTGTTCAAATGTAAGACCAAGTCCCGACGCAAAATTTACCAAATAAAAACTTGCAAAAGACCGAGTTCTTGTGTATGGCGAGGAACCAAATGCCTCAGTTTGTTGTGCACACTTTCACTGACAAGGCAATGTTTTCGGCCGATCTGGCTGGTGTTCCTTTGACGTACCTGTTCAGAATCAGTTGTCTCGATTTAGCCACCAAACGTTAGAAAGCCGACTGCGTGTGTCCAGTAAAGCAACACAGCATTTGCACTAACGAACAATAATTTTGATAAAAAGGTGCTGCTTAGTTAATCGTGTTTCTTGCCAAAGTGAATTGTTACCAGCGACTGATTAAAACACACATAACATGCAAAACACTACCAGCGCTATTTGTATAACACTTTATTAAAAATAGGCCTGCTAGACAATTTTAAGAGGAATCGCTGTTTTAAAACCTGTTCACACAAATAATTATAGTGATAAATAAAATATATGCTGTCGCATGGTAAAAAAAGACTCAAAGTTCGTGTTTTAAAAGATTTCTACATTTGTTTAAACGGAAGTTTTAGTTACAATTATATGTTTAAAACTATACCCACCATCAGGCGCATAATTTTCACAGATTTTTTCTTGACAATTTTAAAATTTACATTGCAAAAGGACACAAACAAGAATGGTAAAACAAAATAGTTTCTCTACGAAATTACTCCAAGTAATTAAATGACTTGCAAAGGCAGTGTGCAAGTAAAGAGAATATTTATATTTCTTTAAAAAACTTTTCTGTACAAACTTATTCAATAAAGTTGCACAACCAGCCTTAGAACCCCTAAAAATATGCCATGAAATATGTGTTATGTATGTATGTATGTGTTGTCAACAATAACGTATTTGGTGCGTAAAAATAGTTTCTTGTGTAAGTTTTTGCGTTCAATGTGCCATGAAATTCAAAGAAGAGTAAACAAAAATTTTCTTTAATATTTGTTAAAAACAAAATTCCTGAGAATAAAAGCATGAATTTTAAATGATATTAATTTTTTTTTTAGTAAAATTTAATTTAAACAAGTAAAAATATGTGTATGTAAATAAGAAAAGACAACTTTAACTTTATGAGAAAATTTCTCAAATTAATTTTTGTAAATTTGACCTTTAAATTAAGTTTCTTATTTATTAAATAAAAAGTTTATTATTTTGTTGTTATAAATAACAAATATATGTATGTATTTAACCGCAAACACTTGACTTTAATGCCGGAATATATAAACAGTAGCGAGCATAAAACTGTTACGACATACAGTGTGATTTTTCCAAGCTAGGATCTTTGTAAACAATTTCAAAATTATGTTTTTCTTTTGTGTTTTTTTTTTTATTCTCTCTTAACAGCTATTGATGTAATTGTGTCTAATATTTATGAGTGAGAATAAAAAAGAAATGTGTTGCTAGACTATAAAATTTTATATCAATGAGCCTTTACACGCGAGAACAATATTAAGTCGCACAATTCGGCATAATATCTATATGTGTGCACAGCTTTGTCAGTATTAGCATCTTTTGTTTTCATTTGATGTTTGTCTTTCAACTTACATATTTCAGCAAACAATTTTAAAATCAGCGCAAAAGTGTTGTCATTAGATAAAATGTTAAAAATGTTAAAGCGTGCACACATGTAGACACAAATATGTGTAATTTGTTAGATAATGGAAGTCGAATTCTTTGTTTATAATAAATATTATGGTATAATTACATTTAAAAAGCTTTATTAAACTGAGAAAACTTGATTTCAACAGATAGTAGTCGTCTTTTTTGGCTTATATCTCGTCAGTTATTAAGCGATTTTACTGGTTTTCAATAGCAAACATCTCAGGAAAATTTTTGACTGTTTGATACCAACAACGCGACCGTACAACATCGGGAGAAAAACTTGATTTCAACAGACGGATAGACGGACATGGCTAAATCGACTTCCCTATCTATAAGAATTCAAAATATATATACTTTATGGGGTCGCAAACGGAATGACAAACTTATATATACACCTCAGGTGAAGGGTATAAAAATGCTAAACTGGCAAACCTGTTTGTATTCATGTTTACGCTATAGCATTCGACTAACGACTAAATTCGCTCTATTGAAAAACAAAGCAGTGAACCGTGTTTTTTTCTTAAATGTAAATGTATTGGTTTTGTGCTGGTAATACGGGGTTGTAGCTGGTTTAAAAATTATGCCAGAAAAATAATATTCTCTTCGCCTCTTCGGCCAATAAACTAATTTTGTGCGCCCAAATATTGTTCTCGTGTGTAAAGGCTCAATGATACATATGTACTGTGCTTTTAATCATTTTTAAAAGTTTTTCATTTTTTTCAAATCTAATTAAATTTGCTTTAGCAAACGATTTTATCAAACATAAACAATTTCACCAAATTTTTTAAAACTCCACCAAGAATCGCAACGCGTGACTGGAATAAAGTATGTAATGCCCATGACTGAAATATCAATACATTCGATTTTGATAGAAAATATTTTGCACTGAGATTGTTTAGTTCATTAAGGTTTATAAAACGAAGTTTCTATACAAAACGTGTTTTATAAAGTTTTGATAAATTTAAAAATTAGTATTGAAAAAGGGGGGTAAATCTCTTTAATATTTTTTTTTACATTTTGTTCAATGTCAAGCGAACATACTCCTTCTTTTGGACCGATTTTGATAAATTTTAATATCCCACATTTTTTATTTATTAAAAATATTTAAGATAAATTTCATGTCGCGCCTTAATCCTTTTGATCGAGCTATATGGTAGTTTTACCCTCAGACATACGAAGGGACATATGCAACTCGATCGCTTTGAGTTCTATGAGGATAAAGAAAATATATATATATATATAATATATATATATACTTTATGGGCCCTTTACCGAATATTTCAATGTGTTACAAACGGGATGACAAAATACATGTTGGTTTATATATAAAAAAACCAAATGCCTTACTGGTGATGCATATTTTTTCAATTATTTCATTAATTTAAAACTGAGTATGGAACTTTTATATGTATTTTTTCCAGTTTTGCGAAAGCATTTTAAAGTTTTAAAACTTAGGATTTTTATGTTATAATTTTAAAGTTTATTTTGTTAAATATCTGATTATTTTTATATTTTTAACAATAAAATTGCTAATCTTGAGATTTAGAGCATAAACATTTTACTATATTAAAGCCAACACATTCACACGTGCCACTGTTTGATGCGAATTAAGAATTGCTCTTATTGGTGCTAAATAAGACAACATTTTAATCCAGTTCTTATTGTCACATAAACAATATTAATGTGGATGCCGCCACGGCATGCAATAATAGTATCGAAACAATTTAGTTATTGTATGCGACGTTTTCTGGTCGTATATTCTCTCGAAGCAGCGATCAGACTTGAATAAATAGAAGTTATTAAGTTTATTTTATTGCAGGTCTTTAAAGTCTTTGGTCTATACGATGCCATGGACAAGGTGACGGCTTTTGAGATAATTTGGCCGATAATGATTTTATTCGTCAAATATATGTTTTAAAAATAACAGGAAATATTATAGGGAATTTTGATTTTAATATATAAATGTATGTATGCATGTATGCGTTTGTAGTTTTTATAAATTTACTAGCGAACCCCCCCTGCACACTTCGTAGTGCAATAAAGAAAATAAAAAAAATAAATTCAAATTCATTTAAATCAGTGTTCACTAAAATGGCTACCAATACACCTACAGAGACCGTTTATACATAAAAACCTTGTTATTGACGTCACCTTTCATATGGATTTTGCAGAAACAAAATCGGTTCAATCGGTTCCAGAGAACATCAATTACTAACACAATGCAACTTATTTTTATATATATAGATGTACATCCACACATATACATAAGTATATGTATGTATAAAGGTAAACAAAAAATTAAATATTTATTGTATAATTATGCCAAAATAT
>NDXZ01003953.1:0-26964 GCA_003055125.1 Paykullia maculata | reverse complement strand
AGACATGTCTTACACACAAATATAATAATTTTTAAGTAAGAAAAAAAAACTTAAAAAAAACGAGGTCGTCTTTTTTTGCTTATATCTCAGCCGGTTATTTATGGATCTTGCCAATTTTCAATACCGATTTTTTCGAAAGCATTTCGAAAAGTTTGATACCATAAACAACTATATGTGACCTATGGGAGCTACGTAAACTTGAATTCAACATACACACGGACAGACGGACAGACGGACAGACGGACATAGCTAAATCGACTTCCCTATCTATAAGGAAACCGAATATATATACTTTTTAGGGTTGCAAATGAATATTGAAGTAATTACAAAGGGAATGACAAACCTATATACACCCTCACCACATGTGTGTGTGTGTGAAGGGTATAAAAAGCGAAGTATTTTTAGTACAAATCTTAAGTTGTTAAGACATAATTTTCTATTTTTTATTTTTGGAAGAATAGAACTTCAATAGCTCGATAAAGACAGTATTTATGTTAAATTTGCTGTATAACCATTCTGAGAGAATATATCTGCCCTTTACTTAATTTTATGAAAGAACCTATTGTAAGTATACAGAAAATTCCGACGGTGGAATTGGCAGCTATTACTAAGCTAAGCTACATGAGAGAGTTCTTAAAAAAATAGTTTATATGTCTGCAATAATCCTTGCAGTTTTGATGAATCCTTTTACCTTTAATGTAATAATTTTAAAACATTTCTGACATCTTGCACTTCTGTGGTGGTCTTAAACGGCAGTAACATATTTACTTGCTTAAAATGGCATTACGTAGCCACAGATATATATTTAATCCTTTTACTCCCAGTGGAACATAGGGTCACCACTAATATCTGATAAAATCCCCAGATCGGAAACAGTTACCACAACTGTTTGGATTTGTTTGCAGGGCCACATGAACGCATATGAGTGCATACTTGTCTGCTTATGTGTGTAAATATTAATGCATCGTTTTGTATGGCGGCATATTGCCCAAAGCATTCATTGCTTTTTATTGCTGTTGTTGTAGGAAAATGGCACAAACGACGACGACATCGAAAATAAAAGTTGAAAGAAATTTTTTTTACCAAAACAATGTCTGCTATAAATAAGAAAAGTATTCAACTGAGTAAACTACTATTACATATGAGAATATAGAAAAAAAACTTTACCGGCATCCTTTTGCACACATTTTTATACAGGGTATCTTGATGTGATACATTTTTAAAATTGTAAAAAATAATAAGAAAAAATATATATAATTTTAAGTGAAATCCTATTAAGCAAAAAAACCTTTTTAAACATCATTGTTTGCATTTTTCATTCATTTTTCAATTATTAATAGACATATCAGAACAAAATATTTTTAATTCTTTCTTTTATTGATTTTTATATATTTATATAGATTTTTAGTTAAACTGAAGACAAGGTAACGCGTAAAACTTCTAGAGTGAAAACGGTAAAAACACGATATAATTATTTTGTGTAAAGGATTATTTTTTTAAAAGAAGTTTTTTTCGATATTAGGACAAGGTTGTGTGCAAACATGCTTCTTAAGATTCCCAGATATTCTAAATTTATATAGAAGTTTCAATTTTTTTAAAACACAATTTTAAAGTTGAGTTGATAAAAGTTGCTGTTTAAAAGATGCCCCCGAAGTACCAAAAAAACCTTTTGACAAACCTGGTTTTATTAAAAAAAATTAAAGCATTTCAGCAAGATACCTTTAAATAATTTAAAACTTAAATTAACGACAGGCTTTAGCAAAAGCACCCTGTGTTATTTACTTACTGGCAAAATATTTACCCATATGAACGCTGCAGCATTTACAACACATTTAAGGTATTCAAATTTGTGAATATTCTTATGTATAAATGTATTGTACATACCAACACATACACGGACACAAATAAAGGCATATTTTTAAAAAGGACCAAAGAGAAAATAGGAACGATTCAATTCTTTTTTTGTTTATGAAAATAAAATTGTTATGCTGAAAATAAAGACTGAAACCGAAAAAGTTTTAAAAATAATTAACCTTAAAAACATTATATTTCTTAAAAAAAGTATTTGCTTAAAAGACCAACTTTTATTTATTGCAAATATCAGCTTTATTCCAATTATTTCGGAGGCCTCCTTTAGATCACAATATATTTATGCCACTATATGTGCTTCAAATCGAAAACTAAAGCAAAAACTTTATGAGGGAATTTTACATGTAGGCACGTTGGCGACGTGTTCTCATTTTACTACAATGCCCACATTAAGGCCATAGAAACATTTTTTGTTCCTTTAAAAACTTGTTCTTTTTTGCATATTGTACCGAAACCCGTTTATTTATATACACAACCGTAGAGTTTATATTTTAACAGATTAAAAGATAATCAATAGTGACATTAAAAGAAAATAAAATGTAGGTCTTCGAACCGTTTTTTTATTAGCAAAAAGAAACTTAAAAGTCAAAAATGTGGGATATGTACATATGTATGTATGTCGGTGTATTTGTACAAAGGATAGATAACAAGAAAAAATTTTTTCCATATATTTATCCTTAAGCAACAAATTTTCTCAACAAGAACATATGAGTAATGTCGTCAGTCATTATAGTATTTATTAGTCATATCTTGTGTGACCAGTTTTTCCTTAACTCAAAACGAAACAAAAGGTAGATTAATTCAGTTAGTAGGTTGATAGTAAAAAAATAACCTTTTTTAGATTTGTTTTAGAACAGTTTTTGCGATATTTGTATTTGCTTTTTAGCTGTTTTGACATTTTCGCATTAAAAAATAAGAAAACCTCAATGCAAGCCAGGTTGGAAACCGAAGGGTTGACAAACTAAATGTCTTTTTTTTTTGGCCCGCAAATGAATTTGGCCAATGTGTTTCTTATATCTTAATCGTCTTAATTCAATATATATCTTTCTCTTTATTTGTTTTTAGATACTATATGGAGTCAGGTACACAAAATTCGTAACATTTCCATTTTTTCTTGTCTGCCTGTTAGTTTTTCCCATTTTTATATTTATATTTTTCCCCTTTTCTTTTCTTTTTTTCTTAAGTTTAGTACTACTCTTTCGACAAATAACAATTTAAGTCTTCTTTAACTTTTGTTTTAAAATATAATGAAAATATCTTATTTGTAAACAGTAACAATTTTGTTTATTTCTTTTATGTATCTTTGTGTGCATTAAGAAAACAAAACAACTTTGTAAGTAAAAATAGTTGTAAAAAATTTGCAGAAACAAAAACTAAAAATAAGACATAAATAAATTAAACATATGCACAACAATACAACTAAAAGACTCAAAACTACTTTTAGATAGGTGCACTTGAACGTATGAGTAATATTTTAAAATTCAACAATAGAATATAAGTCATACGTTAAGGGTTCCATTGTGCTGCAGATGGTTATTGGTGGTCTTTACTTTTAAGAAAAGTAATATTAACTTAAATTAAGTATAATTTTAAACATAAACATAAAGTGAAAAAGTATATTTCAAGTGATAAAAAACTGATAACTGTTATATATGATGATGAATGTCCATATAAAGATTCGATGGGCTTCTTTATTTCAGATTTAAATAATAACATATAACTGTTAAAAACCAATTTTTTTTTTATTTCTTAGATAAAATGTGATTCCAGTTTATGTTTTCTCAGTTTATTTAGGATGAAATGTACAAATGGCAAAGTATTTAAATGCTTTAAAGTTTATTTTACCAAATTTTCTTATTATTTCAAGTGTTATTGTTTATATTTTACATGTAAGAAAATAAAACAAAAACTTTGCTTAAACCTGCAAAGCAAATAATGTTTGGTCGTATTTTATACTTAAGTACATATTATGTTACACATTAGATTTGTAAACAAAATATAATTTTAAAAAAACTAAATACACAAAAGCACAAAACATTGTTATATTAAAGCCTAAAGTATTTTTCGTTTATGTTTTTTTTAAAGAAATTTTTCCAGACAAATGAAAATATATTTGTACACCTGCCAACACACACACACACAGATGTTCCTAAGGAAAACAAAATTATTTTATACACATACACGAATTATGGTAGATCGAGCTTAAACCTAGACACGTATATTTTTCTTTAATATAGATGTTTTGAATTATGCACGAATAAATGCATAACAACGAGACTTTGTAGTAAATTAGAAAACAAAAACTATTAAATACACTTCGTTGTGTAACAGTAGGTACAAATTATTATAATTGATATATTTTGTTCTCAAAACTAACAATTAAAATTAAGTCATTTTAACAAAAAACAAGTAAGAGTGCCAAATCTTATATACCCTTCTTATATATACCCTTCACCATGTATAGGTATGTTATAGGAAGTGTATGAATAAAAGTATTTACTTGTCCGTAAGGCAGTAAAAGTCTTAGAAAACTTGATTTTTTATGATAGAAATTCTTACTCGTATAGGTTTTTGCCTATATTTTTACTGATAAAAGACCAATTAGTCTAATTTTTTTAAACATGTTTAGAATTTATCCAAAAGCTTCAAAATAATAATCTTTTACATGAACTACTTAATTCTTTCAGAATTACTATTATCTGTTACTATAAATTAAAGTAGAGTTTCGCTTTATTAATCGCGCGTGAGTACCTATGTGGTCTATATATCCTGCAGATGACAATATCTGCTTTAATGTCATTAAAAAGCTTAGAAGCTATCAGTTATCTATTCTATTGCTCCTAATACCCGATCTACTATGAGTTGCTATAACATTTGATTATATATTACTGGTAGCATTCAGCCCAGTATTTATGATAACTCTCGAATTAGAATTTATTATAAATTGTATAATCGTTATCCAACATATACACAATTAAATACACAGAGGTACAACAAATGCACAAACTCAGATAAGCCTGGGGATTTAAAAGCATCTCTTTATATCGTAAGGCAGTCAGTATCCGTTGAATGTCTACGTGCAGCAATATCTGATCTGTTATGATGCAGTTGTACCTGTAGCTTCATTTTTTTCAGGCTTAAACCGACTTTAAGCTGCAGTAGCCACTTAGCGATGCAACGCAGTAACAGACACATACATACATACATATGCATTTCTTAATGCGTGGTGAAAAATATTTCAATATATGTTGGTAATCTTATTTGTGCACATACGTGCATTTGTTTAAAAATATTTTATATATTTATTTTTGAAAAAAAAATTAAAAAATTTGCACTTTAAGGCAGAAGCTTTTTTTTTAAACTTGATTAGATTAAACAAAAATTAATATTAGAAAAGTCTATGTTTATAAAATTTTTACATTGTTTGCTTTTAGTTTTATTATTAAAATAAATTTGTATCCTTTTTTGACAAAAAATCTTAAAATACTTTTTACGAAACTACTCTAAAAAAAAGAACAAAAAAATTGTGTCGAAAAATCGAATATTTTTAATATATAAATAAAATTATGATGCATCTACAAGGACACATGTAAAACATTCATGCTGAAATTTCTTTGCTATACGAATATGTGTGCATGTGGATATCCTTGCTGTGCTGCAGCAATAGTTTTGTAAGTCCAGCTGTGTTCAAAATAATAGGAGCGGTGATACCAAATATTTTGTTAAGTTCCATTTATTATTGTGGCAACTTTAATATCATCTGATATGCTAACGGTAGTTACAACAATATGCAGAAAATAAAGCCGAAAACAAATAATCTTGTTAACTCTTGCATTTATAATACAACTCAGTAATTTCTTTACTTACGTTTTGTGAAAGTTGATCATAAGGATAGAAGCATTACAAGTTTTGTTTTTTGAATTACTGTATTTAAGTATAAAATTTGTTTAAGGAATTAAAAAGTAAATAATATATAATAAACCTTTAAGCTTCTTTTTGTTTTAGTTATAAAATTCTTTCTGTAAAAGTGGGACGAGAAAAACACTGTACCAAAGAAAAGTGAAAGTTAATTCAAAGTTCTCGAAATCAAGGAAAAAGTTATGGAGAAATAAAAAAATTCTACTTTACTTATTTCAAATTATTAAAAATGCATTATTTTTTGAAAATAAGCTCGAGATTTGCAGGCGAAAACGTAAAACATGAAGTGTAGATGAGATCGTCGCAAAGTTCGATTTAGCAAAGCAGATCTTAATTTTTCTGTTAGCAATTTGACTATTCGTCTGTGCTTGATAAGAAATAAATTATGGTAAAAAGTCCACATAAAGTGTCATTGTTGACAAAGAAGCAAGCAGTCTTACGGTTAAAATTCGCGAAGGAACATATTGATTGGTCAAAACAAAAATGAAGGAATATATTTTAGACTAATGAGAGCAAAATCATTTTGTTTGATGGAACTGAATTATGCTCCTATTATTTTGAACAGGAAATTTAAGGATAATTTTGTTAAAATGTATTTTTGTCACATACTAAAGCATTAGTTCATTAATAAGTTTCGATAGAAGTTTAAGGTTTAGTCAGTAATTAATTGAAAAAAAGACCTGAAATATAATTTTAATTTTATTTTTTAAAAGAAACCACTCCTATATTTTTTTAAACACAACTGTATGTATGTTTGTAAGTGTTCCACTATATGTTGAAATTTGCATTCGTAATAGTCTAAGCAGTCATTGTCTATTTAGCAGATATGATAAGATATGTATGTAAATTTGTTGTTACTATTTGTATGCAATTGAATTTCTGTGCATTTTTGTTGTCTTCATAACTGCAGACATGTGTGTAAAAACTGTATTCCTTTATATTTATGCTTAAATGTATTAAGTTGTGCATGTGTACGTTTTTCTCTTTCTGTTTTATATTCTTTACAACAATTTATTATTCAAAAAATTTGTCAAAACAAATTATCACTTGAAAATTTCGCCTACAATATTATACTTCTTTTGCAACAAGAGCAATAAGAAAATAAAAAATTTGGAAAATAATACAATTGCAATTTTATAAGAATTTGTTAGGAATAGTGTGCGTGCGTGTGTGTGTGTGTGTGAAAAATATTAAATTATTTGTAAGTTATACAATATGTTACATGTATCTTTTTGTACACATTATATATCATTTTTGTTTATTAACACATTTGTTTCGAAAAGTTTAGAAATATTAAGGCAGTATTTTTTGTAAAGACTTAAAGGAGACAGTTTTTTTAAGAACAATTATCGTCGTTTTTGCTGGGAAGTTAATATTATTTACAAAATGATATTTTGTTAGTATTTTGTTTTACAACTTTTCTCCTGTTAAGGCTAATTTAATAAATAATTTTTGGACCAAAAAATTATTGAAGCAACTTATTGGTTACAATTTATGTCCTTCCTCTCAGTTGTTTAGACAATATTTAGTAAAATTTTCTTAAAAATAATCGCAACCTCGTAATGGTCCTTTCAGTCTCTGTTCTACAAATTTCTTTTTACTTGGTATTTTTAATACCAAACTGCTTTTGAAGACAGTTTTAAGCGGGCAGATAGACTGATATAACAGTGTTGACTCAAAAAGTCTACTGTTAGGTCTAAGATAAATACTTTTTCGTGTTACACACGGCTAGTGGTGAATATAAAAAAAATTTAATTTTTTGTCATATTATAATTTTTTTTAACCTGTAACCCCCTCTAATACTAAGAAACAACATAATTACTTTTGCTTAAATTAATTTACATTTGCATGTATGTATGTGTGTGTATGAGAATGTGAAGGCACGTGTTGGCTTGTATTGTATTTTCATAAATATTTGAGATTTCATTTCTACTCACATTTAAATATATTTTTATTCAGTAGAGAACAATGCAAACCTAATTTTATTTTATACAAATTCATTTGACTTAATTTTTGATAATATTTTGTAATTTAAATTTGTTCTTTTTTTTCTTCCATATTATGTATTCTTTTATTTTTGGTTTCAATTCATTTTCGTCTCAAAAAGACACAAGAAAAAAGATTTATTAGAAAATAAAACACAATTTGTAAATGTGTTTTTGTTTAAACTTTTCTTTAATTATTTATATATATTACACAAATACATATTTATATACACATAAGTGCATTTTGTAAAGAAAAAAAAGTTTAACCAAAAGTAAGAAAGTGACTAGATTTGTAACAACAATGACATTATAAAAAAAACATGATTCTAGTTTTAATTTTACAAAGAAGCTTGAATGATATGAAATGAAAGTTTTAAAAACCAATCGAATTTTGGCATTTTAACCTACATACATGTGTATCTACATATTTCTAAAGGTAAAAAAAAAATGTTGGAGGACCGATAATTAGTACATCCCAAACTTAACTGAAAACTTTTGTAAAGAAAAGCCGAATTAAATTTTAAATGTCATTTAATTATCTTTTCCATTTGTATGTCTTTCGTTGACAGATAAAATCTTTTACTTCTGCTTTAATCTTCTTAAAAAAAAATAATTAATAAACGTCTTCATTAAAAACGAAAAATCTCATAATTTATGATTTTCTTTAAGAAATGGCACAAAAATTAATAAAATATTTTAAGTTTGAAATAGTTTCAATGCGAAGATAGAGAAAATTTAAGTTACAAGAGTGATTTTGGTTAAATCTCATGTACCCTAAGGTTTTAGTTACTTAAGCGTAAATTTTATCTGAAATAAATGGGACATACTGCGTCTCTACAAATACAGGGTGTCCGCCGGCAAGGTATACTACTTTGTTTTGTCGCCATTTTGGTAAACATTAGTCATATATGGCAGTCGTGAAGTAGAGACGTGGCAAATTTATTATGGAAAAATATTCGGTAAACCAGCGTGTTTTAATCGTTAAAACATTTTATCAAAATCAATCATCGATTACTGTGACGATGAGAAAGTTACGTGAAATTTTTGGGAGAAACAACGTGCCAACAAGACGCAATATTTATCGTGTAGTGAATGATTTCGAAGAAAGAGGAACTGTAGCTTATAGGCTCAAGCATGGACCACAATGTACTGCAAGATCGGCTGAAAACATTACAGCTGCTCAAGAAAGTGTTCAAAACAATCCATTAATCTCAATTGGACGCCGTGCTCAGGAGCTTGGTCTTCAAAGAACAACCTTGGCCACAATTTTGCACAAGAATTTGCATTTGTTTCCATTTAAGATTCAGTTGACACAAGAGCTTCTTCCAGAAGAAAATTTACGCCACCGTACATATGCCAATATGATGTTACAGCTCCCCCATGACAACCCCGATTTTCATGAAAAAATCATAATGAGTGACATGGCTCATTTTCATTTAAATAGATATGTGAATAAATAGAAAAGTCGGTTCTGGGCAATGGAAAACCCTCAAATTATTCATCAGTTACCTTTGCATCCATTAAAAGTGACAGTCTGGTGTGCAATTTGGTCAGGAGGAATCATTGGACCTTACTTCTTTGAAACTAAAAACCGCCTTACGGTAACTGTCAATAAGGAGCGATATCGTGATATGATTGAAAACTGTTTAACGACACAACTGCATGCTTTGGGCTTGATTAACATGTGGTAATCCATGCAAGGATTACAATGGAATTACTGCGAGTACTATACCTTGCTGGCGGACACCCTGTAGTTTACACAGTAAATTGATAATAACGTAAATATTTAAGTTCAGAGTAATAGCGTTAACGTGTTTGCAAATCTCTTACCATTAAAATTATAAAAAAAAATATTGTCGGAGCAAAAAAAAAATAGTTTATTCAAAACATATTTGAGGAATTCACAAGCTAACTTATGATATCATAATGTCATATGTCCTAAAAATGTAAAATGGTTTAAGTTGCTTTTCATACTAAAAGTGTCCTTAAATAATATGACTCTGAATGCTATATTTATTGTTCTGTCGTAAACCATCCTTAGCCGAATGAAAAAAGCAACAACAAAGTACCTTAACCATTTAAAATTATTAGGACATATGACATTATGATATCATAAGTAGCTTGTGAATCCCTCAATTATTTTACAAATTATGTTGCTTAAAGATCTATACCCAATTCCATAGACAAGGGTAAGAACTATAATGTTTTATAACATTAGGGAATATTTAAATTGGCTTCATTAAAAATTTCCAAAATTTAGTCTTTACCAAACAACTAAATCTTTGTTAAAGTTTACACTTGTTAAACTTTTACATTTTAAATAGTGTCTCATACTCCCCGAGCGTCAACAAAGCTTTCCCAAAATGTTGCAAACCCATTAGAAAACTAAATTATTTAACCCTTGTCATTGACAGTGAAGGGTGAAGAAATGAATATTAATCTTCTTTGGTAAAATCTTTTACGGCAGAACAAGCATAAATGTTTGCCAACTGCGAAGACAATAAAAGGTAGAGCAAATGGAAAGATGAATAAACTTTTCTCCGTTTGTCTTTAATAACCTAAATTAAAGTTTATCTTTAGTTTGAGGTTTTGTACTATGGGATTTGTAAAGCATGAATCGTCCAAAAAAATAATGCACAAATAAATCTGAAAAAATAGCCACATATTTAATAATTCTATCCTAAGTTTATATTTCAGTTTGAAAGACGATTTCTTAGCTCGTAAAAAGGAAATCATTTGAGTTTTGTGTTTAAAATGCCCAGCGTATTTTAATTTAAAACATGCCTGAAAACTAAATTGAAATACATTCGATAAGTTTTGTTGTAAGTTTGATTTTACTAAAAAGCCTTAGTGGTAAACAAACAAAAAATTTTTGTTTTAATGCAAATACATTCCATAACTTTGTTTTACAAGTTACTTTATTTCTTCCTTTTATTGTCCCATAGTGCATATCATCTTATTGCAAAAACAGAAAAATATTTTATAAAATCATTAAATTTTAAAATTCGACTTAAGTCACTTTAATTTCGTCATATTTTTGCCAAATATTACATAGAAAAATTAAATATTAAAAATAAAGTAAAATATAAGCAAACGAAGGCAAAACGTTTGATAATTTCCTTTTGGGCTGTTGTCAACAACTGCTATTTGCTGGTGCTGCTTGAGCTGCTGCAACTTTATCATAAGATTGTTAAGGTTTTTCGGTAATCCTTATAACTTTAAGCATTATTGCCATTTTTGTTGCTTTATTTCTTCATTTTCATTGCTATCTTTAAGAAAAAAAATTATAAGAAATTATATTTTATACTTAAGGATTAAAGTTTTTATATTTTTTTCTCGTTACTTGGAACGGACAAGAATTATTTGCTTCATAATCGTGCTTGAATTTTCGAATTTTATTTAAGAAACTTATTATTATCGTTGTTGGTTTTTTGCTACTTGCTACAGGATAACGACGTTGGGCGTTGTTTGGTTTGTTGACTGTTTAGGATGAACATAAAGAAAAGGATTTAAGGTTTTAAGTCAAACTAGTGCTGCAATATTTCGACGGCAACATATCATCCTCATTAGTTGAAGAGAAGTCATTAAAAATAAATGGCAAATAGAAACAGAAAATATAACAACAACAATGACAATGACAATAACAATATTGTGTTTGCGTTGTTAACGTCAATATTGTAAAGGTAAAACTAAACAGAAGCAAACGAAACAACAATTATGTTCTGGATGAAATGGAAATAATTGTGACATTAAACAACAGCAGCAAAAGAAGGGAAATAAGAAAAACACACCCATTAAATGTTATTATTAGGAAAATCCTTAAATAATTAAAGAAGATTTCAAACGAAAGGCAGTGGCAGTTGTAAAGCAAAAAATTAACATTATTTAGTTCGAATAAGTTTTCAACGATAAATGGAAATTTCTTTATAAAATATTTAAACAATAGTTGACAGCTCGTCTCAAGACTATTCAGTTGTCTAATTAAATCAAATAAAGTTGTTGTTTTTTGGTTGTTGTTTGTGTTCAACTGACAGCTTTAAAACGTAAAAAGACAAAAAAAAGTTACTTGATAGACATCACTTGTTAAACTAAACATTAATGAGTTTATTGAAATTAGAGGAGGCACAGGTAATTAGACAATTATTTAGCTGCTTCAGCAAAATAATTAACAAAACATTTTGGAATCTGAATCCATGGCTACAGATACAAAACTTAGCTAAGAGAAATATTTCAACATAAAACAAGTAAGAGCGCTATATTTGGCTGTGCCAAATCTTATATGCCCTTCACTACGTGTATTTAATTATGTATGTATGTGTGTATATGTATACCTAAGTATGTACGTATGTATTTACATGTCCAAATTAATTATTGATATTAATTTTAGTCCATTTAGGTTTTTCGGCCATATCTTTGCTAGTTCTGGGCCAATTTGTAATTTTTTTTTAAATATCCCAAAAGGCATGCCTTACACATATGTATGTAAAAATAATAATTTAAAAAAAATTTTTTTTTTTGCTTAGGCATGTCTTACAGACAAATATAAAGATTTTTGTGAAAAAAAAATTTTTTTTTTGCCTCTATGTACCTCGAAATTTGTTTTTTTTTCTTTTTTAATTTATTTAAAGGCATGTCTTCTTACACACAAATATAATCATTTTTGTATTAAAAAAAAAAGAAATTTCGAGATAAAATTTTTTTTGCTTATATCTCGTTAATTGTCGGATTTTGGTGATTTTCAATAGCAAGTATTTCGGGAAAATTTCTGATCGTTTAATACCAGCAACGTGTTCGTACGTCATCGAGGGGCTGAGAAAAGTTGATTTCAACAGACTGACAGACGGACAGACGGGCATGGTTAAATCGACTTCCCTATCGCATATAAAGATTGTAGAAATTACAAGGTGAAGGGTATAAATATCTGTTTAATTATGAACCAAGTTTTCTAAATGAAGGTTTTTCTAAATGAAGATAAAATGATAAATGATAGAAAAACATTAAACGTCAAAGACCTAAATGTGTCATGTTTTTTAAGATAAATGTAATATGATCGAAGATAATGAATAATAGAAAAAATAAAATAAAATCAATACAAGCTGTTTAAAAATGATTTAAATAACTTTCGACACTAGGAGAAGTTAGTACCAAAAGGGCTGATGGCGTAAATGCTGGAGGGTTACTTAAACATATTATACAATTGATACCGCGAGCGAGACCGGTTCAGGGAACAACAGGGAATCAGTTATTGCCTGGATGTAGGGGGAGCCGTTTAATAAAATGAATACAAGAAAGGCTGCCTGGAGCACGGGGTTGATTTCCCTTTTAAATAAACCGGACACAGGGTTTTTTATAAGTCAAACATGTACTTACATAGGTATGATGTTGCCCAGGGGAACCAGAGGATGACGGGAACACAGGGGAGATTTCTATTTTATTGATAGACCAGACACAGATTTCCAATTTAATATTGTACTCACATACAATTTTTACTAAACCAAATACTTATTTCTAGTAATTTACAGCATGTGGATGGTGTAGACAGGTGTGATGTTTAGGAGCCGGAGGATGATTGGGGTATTCAATGAATATGTAATAATTATTTCTTGAATTCACCGAATATTTATCTTACGAGGGTGACTGATATATACAAACGCTGCTAAGCGAATGAATTGATACACACGGTTTTGTTCTCTCTTCTTGTATTTCAACGTTAGTTATTGCTAAGTGTTTATAGTTAAGCGAATTGATTGACGATGGGCAGTCAGAGCTGGAAATGTTTTTCAGTCTGAAAGTTGAAATTGAATTGAACACAAGTCATGTTACAAAGATTTACTTAGTAAAAACGAGGTATTGGTTGCAGTTTCCCTACAAATTTTTCTATTTTCAACTCAAAAACAATATTCTTTAAATAAAGAAATTTGTAATTTTGTAAGTCCTACAATTAAACAAATTCTAATAACTTTTAACATTCTTATGTAGTTTGCTTTTGTTATTTCATTTTGATTTTATCTCTGCTTTGTTTTTCTTCTTTATAAAAATAAAATTATCTAGATTGGCTGATTTCTAAAAAGAAAATCCTAAAGTAGAAATTTTTTATTAAACTTTTTTTCTTTTAAATGTTAATTTTTTTCAAATTATCAGGTATAAACTCATATTTGTTTCATTTATTTGGAAAAAAATTCTTTATCTTTTTCCTTGAGGTGAAATTAAAAAAAAAAAAACACGTTTGTGTATGAGAAAATAAAATTGCAAAATTTTAAAGAAACTTTTACTAATTCTGCTGCCACAAGGAGTGCTTAAAATGAAAAATGTTTACTTTAATATATTAGTTTCAATATATCATTGACACTTAATTAATTTATCTCTTATCATTGTAGTATTTTAGTTTTATAAGTAAATTTTTATTTTCAATTTATTCATATTAATTTATTTATATTTTTATATATTGCTCCGGGCTTACCAGCAGCAAAAAATCTAATTATCATAATGAATTTCTTATGTAAAACATAGTTATTTAAATAACAAACTTAAATAAATTAGTTTTACTTTTGTACTCTCAGTATTATAGTATTTAGTTTCATCGTATTGTTTGTACTTCTTAATCTCCTCTAAAGACAACACGACCTGATTCAGAGCATGGTCCGTTAGCAAATTTGCTGCCATCTTTAAACGTAAAATTCCTAAATTAATTTGTTTTTTTAATAAAAAGTTCGACATATAAAAATGCCAGCAAAAACATATATATCTACTGGGCTATCAAGTTCATTTAAGTAGGATGATGATTTCACCTAGATCCAAAAGTTTTAAGAGCATTTTTTATGCTCTCTTGCCGCGTTTTTATGTATTTATGCTAAACGCCAATAAAACTCTTATGTTAAAATCAAGACTGTTTTGTCTTAAAAGAACTTGTTTATTACTCATATGAAACTTTTTAAGATTTTTTTTTTAAGAAAATTAATTGAAATTATTTAAATAAAAATATATATGTAGTTTTAAAGGCCCCCATTTTTGTTCATCAGTTTAAATTCTTGAAAATGTTATAACTGGCTTTAAATTTATTTTGGCAAAAACAATAAATTAATAAATAATTTATAACAATTTCACTTTCTTTGTTATATGTTTTGTGAACAATAATACATAAATCAATAACAGCAACAAAAACAACAACAACATTTACGTAAAAGAATCTCTCTAAAATGAATTTTCCTATTGTTGGTCAAATAATGAAAGCGAATGTTGATACATTTTATTTTGTTTTAAGCCTTTCTAAAGAAAAATCTAAAATGATAAAATGAACAATATTTTCATGTAAAAAAACAAAATAAATAAAATGCAATCAAAGTTTATAGAATTTTCCAAATAAATTTTATAGAATTTTCATTCATTATAATTATGGTTTTATGAAAGTGACATACATTTTTATTTTCTTTCTAATAAAGGGTATTAAAGCATATGTGTATTATCGGGCAATTTAAAAGCATAGGACAACATTTAACTTTATAAACAAAGTAAATATATAACGAAATGAAATGAAAAATTAAATTACAAATAACTTAATTTTTAACAAATGATTATTAGTTAATAAACATTATTCAGTACACAGCAAAAAATATCGGCACTTTTTTTCTACTTAAGGTTTTAAAAGAATTCAGAATTAACATTTATTACGGTTTTAATTAATTCAATTATTATTTAATCAACAATTTTATTTTTTTTATACATTTTTCCAATTAAATAATTAATTCATTAAATTTTTAATTATTTTTAAAATATTCAAAACTGATATTGGTATTTATCTTTTATTCGGTGGCATGAGGTAGTGGTTAGAGCGTCGAACTTTAAAACTGAAGTACTCCTGTTCGAATCACGGCAGAGGAAGAAATAAAAAAAATTTAAAAAGGCGAGCCACACCACTTAACTTAACTGAACTTACCACCACAAAATCGCTGTTTTTATATTATTGATATTTTAAGTAATTCATATAATCATTTTGGTGGTAGGTGCAAATTTGAACATTTTTTTGCTTGGTTGAATCATTTTGGTAATTAAATTAATTTTTTAGTTTTTTCTGTGTATTAAGGTAATAAAATGTTAAAGAATAAAAAAAGTTTTTTTTTTCTTCAAAATGATTTTAAAATACACGGTACTGTAAACTATTGATTTCATATATTTTTGTAACAGATTTAAAATAATTATAAACAATATAGAACTTAATTGTGAATTTTAATTTTTTTGTTGTTGTTGACCCTTTTGTTGAGAACAACCCAGCAAAAAATTTAAAGAAGTCTAAAATCGTTTTTAATTTGATATTCCCATTAAAATTAGATGTTTTAAATAGACAAAAATAAAAATATTTGTACCAAGACATGACCTTTAATGACATACATAAATAATGTTCAAATCATGCATAGTTTGACAAAAAAGTACTATCAAAAAACCCCTTTATTTAATATATTTAATATGTTTTGTTTGTTTTTTTTCCTGGGGATCTTATTTTGTCATCTCTATGATTATTGTATAAAAGTTGTTGACATTAAGGGTAATCACTGTATAAAGTGAACTTAACAGACAAGATGCTACCTAAAAAACTAATAAAGAAACTTGAAAATATTACATCTAATGTACATACGAATACAATCAAAACATTTTATATTTAATTATAATTTTTTAATAAATGGTTTTTCTTTTTCATTTTATATTTATTTTGGGCTGTTTTATTGGATTCTAAAAACGTTAAATAAATGTAGCCACTTTCACATTTACAATTTTCCGGTTCATTTCCCATACTGAACTGAAGGTCAATTTTAAAAACTTAACCGCAAAATTATTGTTTAAAACCTCTCTTTGAAATGTAGGTCGAAGCATAAAGATGATTTTTTGCTGATTATTTTAAATAAAAAATACAAAAACATTTGGATGTTAAATGCAGTAGATTTATAAAAAATACGAGTTAACATATTTTTACATTTCATTAATTTTCTTGCCACTAGTTTGAATTTCTGCTGTAGAGAGAGTGAGAGAGAGAGAGAAAGAGAAAAATCTGTAACTGTATTCTATATTTTCCATCAAAAATTTGTTTGAAAAATTTCCTCAAATTTTTTCTAATAAATAATTTACATAAATAAGTACTTATGTAATATCGAGATATTTACTTTTATTAAATTCTATTTACTTTCTTTAGAGGACAAAAATATGGCGGCAATAAATAACGGTTTTTAGTTTTAACAAAGAGATATTCTTGTTATAAAATAAACTTTTAAATACTTTTAAAAAATTTATCTAGAATTTATATAAAATATTTTTGTATGATAAAACTTGAAGATACGCTTATTATAAAAAAGAAGAATAAGAAAAAAGTTTCTGTTAATTGACACTATTTCATGTGACGTCACTTTTTATATTAGTTGGTTAACTTATTTACATTTTAATTAGCACGATGATTAAATTTTAAAAAAAAACTTATTTACACTATCTTATGTGACGCCAGGTTATATTTTCAATTAGTAAAATTATTTTTATTTAATTAAGTTTGATGACTAAATATTGCGATTTTATTTATAGAAATATTTTAGAAAAGAAAATCCCTTTTAAAATTATACTAAATGTTGACTTAACGAACTTTAAAAATATGTACATATTAATATAAACTAAAAAAAATTGTTAAACTTAGAAACAATTTTAAAATTCTTTGTTTAACCCTTCCACATACACATGCTTCGATTGTCAGATTCGTAACACATAGGTCTGGCCAGACCCACTATATGTTTTAATGTGGAAGACATTAAATTTTTTTGACCTCTTTATATTATAACAGCTGTATTTTACCTTATTAAGCTTTTTAGCATGTGTAGCATAATGAACTACTAGAAAGTTTATTTGTATTACAAAATTAAGTAGAAAATCAAATAAAAATAAAAATTGCTATTTGTTTGTACCATTATATTATTTTTGTTGCATATAGTGTTTATAAATTAAATTTGCAATTAATGCAAATATGCATTAAATTCAATATGCTTCAAAGCTGATTTTTATTTGTATTGACAAAAAATACATATTTTATATTTGTTTATTAAAAAGTTATTTGTTTTGAATTACTTAGTCAGCTGTTTCTGTTTTGTAAACTTTTGTAGGACAACTTTGCACTGATTTTTAGTTGTGCAAATTTGCTCAAGTAAAGCAAATTGAATTTCTATGTATTTTGTTGTTGTGGTCTTTTGGTATTGGTTTTTGCACGATATGCACGACTTGCACGGCTTGCGCTAGTAGTTTGCATCGAAGAGTGAGTTCCCCTAATATTTTAGGAGGGTACCTGAAGTTTCATGCCTGTAGCTAAATTACAAGTACATACAGTTTAAACTTCAAAAAGGTCTGGCCAGACCCATGTGTATGTCCGAGGGTTAATTGGCATCTACAGTTTTTACATGTTATATCCACATCTTTACTCAATTTTCGCTAAATTTAAAAAAATTAGTACAATGGATGGCGCTGTTATTAAGACATAAAGTATTATAAGTTTTGTTTTTATATATCTGAAAAACAGCTTCACCTATTGGACTTTAAAGTAACCTTTTCTTTCAAGCTAAAACCAATTTAATAATTAAAATGTTTTTTCGATTTTATATAAGCTGCCAGTTACATTAAAATTTTATCGGTAAACTTATTGCCAGTATAGGAAAATTGACTGATTATTTGACCACAACAAATACAAATTATTTAAAATCTAAAGTTTAAAAAAATGTATTTTTAAGCTAATGTTTATACAAGTTAAAAAAAACTAATAAGAAATTTAACATTTATTTTAAAACTAAGGAATTTTTATTTTTCAAGCTTTAATGCGTCACTGAATTATTAAAAAATAAAACGGATATAAACAAACATTTTTTAAACTTTTAAATCTAATTTTTATTATTAGTCCGACTGTTACTTGAGATCTAAAACCAGAAATTCCTCCTGTTGAGTGCTTTAAGCGATAAATAGTTCAAACAGTATCAAATCTTCCGAAGACACAAGATATATTTATTGCGGCTAATTTTTTTCTTAGAAGTTTGTGCAAAATCAGAGAAGTCAAGGGAAGTCATAGTTGTTGTTTTCTTTTAATTATTTTTTTTGGAAGGCACCTACATATAAACAATGAATTACTTGTATTTCCAGATTTAAACGCGGAATTATTTAAAGGGGGGTTTTTTTAGTCTTCATTTATTATTAACTATTCAATGCGAGTGCTTTGTATGCTGGACTTATTTATTTACTTTATTTGTTGTGGTTTTTCTGCACGCTAATGAGAATTCTCATAACAGGTTCAACCAGAACTCAAACAAAAATTTTAAAATTTGATGTTTTTTTATGTATCATTAAGCAAACAACACTCAATGAATTAAAAAAAATCACAAATTTCACAGATCAATACATGTGCTTTAATATTTGTACATATTGACTCACATACTTTTTTTTGGTAGTTTATAGAATGATTTAAGCTAAAAGTTTAAGCTCAGATTGTCATTAAACGCCGAGCGGTACGGTGGTTATCAAAAGTAATAGAAGACAAAAAAAATAAAAAAATTGTAAATTAGAAATTTTCCATTTGCAGAGTGTAAGGTGACTTAGAAAATAATTGCGGTACAAAAATAATGTTTTTCAACCCCTCACAAGTCGCTTTGATTGTGTCACTCTTTGCCATTTGTCAACCACAAGGTACATTGGGATTCGAAAATCAAAAGTATTTGTTTTTTTTTTAGTTTAAAAAAGTTTATTAAGTGAAGAAAATTGATTTAAATAAAATTAAAAGTTTAAAAGTATAAATGGATATTTGAACCTGAAGTGCTGATAAAAAAAACTGGTTAAGACTTAAATTTATATTAAATAAAAACAAAAAAATCCTAAAATCAAATTAATTAAAAATTGTGGTTGTGAAAATAAAAAAAATAAAAAATACCGAAACTAAAAAAAACTTTGCCATTGCGCCTATAAGCCATTGATTCTATAGTTGCTTAATTTCATTATGAAAAAAATTGAAATATTAAAATACAAAATGTTTAACATAAAAACTTCTTAATATTTTTGTTTTTGTAATTTTAGCTTCTCACTCACAATTTTTCCAGCAACAACAACGCCCCTTCATACGCTATGCACCGCGTACCGGTTCAATATCTAGAGCCGCTAGTACTGCCTCCGAACATCAAGTAGATCTTGGTCCAGTAGAACTTTCTCATGGCGTAACTAATGCTAGAACTGTTACCAGATCTAATGGTGGCTTTGTTAATGGTGGTACCACTTCTATTGCCCATAGTCAGGCAAATACAAAAGAAGTTAACTTAGGAGGCTTAGAAATAGGTAGCACTTTAACGCGTTCTAGAACGAATACAAATGGAGCTGTTTCCAATGCTCTGTCACATGATTTGAATGTTGGCAGATATGGTATTGAGTCTTCACTGTCCAGAGATAATTTACGCAATGGATTTGGTATACAACGCGATAAAGATGGAAGTTTAGATCTTAATTTAGGTTTTCTAAATTTTGATTTGTCACACAACGAACAAAATACACAATCCCAAACACAAGCTCAGGCCCAGGCTCAGGGTCTGGGTGCTCGTGCTAGATCCAATAGCAACTCTCAGACACAATCTAGAAACTTTGGCGGAGTAGGCGTTAGTAGAACCGTATCGAACTCGAATGCCATCAGTCGCGCCCAACATGGGCAAACCTCAGCTTCAGCTGGAGGCTTAGGTAATGGTGGTGCCGCCACTGCTAATAGTTTTGGTCAAAGACCAATATATGGAAACCCCTACAATCCCTTTTATGGTTATGGTAGACCCCATTTTTTTTTTGGAAGAACTAAGCGCAGGGCTCAGTTTGTACCTTTTTCTTATCCACAAAACGAGTTTGGAAGATCTAGGCGGCAATTTGGTAGACCTACATATGGTTTTCCACGACCCAGCTATCAACGTCCCAATTATGGTTTTCAACAACCCAATTATGGTTTTGGTTATCAACAACCCAACAATGGCTTTGGTTTTCCCCAAAAACAAAGCGCCAACGCTCAAGGCATGGCCAACCACCAAAATAATGGCTTTGAACAACAGGCTGGAGCCAACACACAGAGTAATCAGCAAATAAATGAAAATGGCTTATTTCAAAACAATGGGGCCTCTAGTATTGGCTCCAATCTGGCTATGGATGGTAGCAGCGGCCAGGTTAGTTCAGCCAATACTAATCAAGATAGTTCCTTTACCAAAGATGGCTCTCAAAGCACCAACAATGCTCAAAGTCAAGCCTTGAATTTTGATAAAGAACAACAACAAGCTGCCAATGCCAATGCTGGCACAAAGGAGACAATAACCGCCAATGGTGAACGCTATGAAGCCAATAGTGGTTCGCAATCCACCAACAACAATCAGTTTGGTTCCTCTAGCAATATAGCCAATACCAATTCGGCGGTATACGAAGAAGGTAACACGCGGGGCTCTCAGGCTGATTCCAGCAGTCAATCGATTTTTCAGGGAAATAATGGACAAAACTCTGCTGCCCAAACCAATTCAAATGTAAATTCAGTGCAAGGACCTAATGGCTTTGTCAGCAATACCGCTAGTAGTAATGCATCTGCTGTTAGTCGTGGTGGTCAATCAGCTAATGCCAATGCCATTGCTTCAGCTACCTCTAATTCCAATCAAAATGGTGGCAACGCCTTTACAAATGCCAACAGTAATGGTGGAGGTTTTGGTGGCTTTGGCGGTGCTCAAAGAAATATTGGACATTTTGGCAACTTTGGTAGAACCCAGGGCTTTGGTAATGGTAATTTTGGTTTCCCAGGTTAGAGTAAAAATATTGGTATGAGATAATCAAATGCACTGTGTGTATGTGTATCACGTTCTTGTAATTCACAATAAAATATTACATTATTTTGTTAACTGTTTTCATATGTTGTATTTAATTTTGTTATAAGTTGATGTATTTTTTATTTATGTAAGAGGGGTTTTCTATTTGTTTGGCACTTAGTTGTAACAATTAGCACTTGATTTTGTCATACATGTTTTGATAAGATTTATTTTTCGACACTGCAACAAAGTCGCTTTATTGTCTTAATCTGAAAACCAGTGTTGTTTAGCCTGCAAAATCTCATTATTTCTGTTATTCTGCATTAAAAAAAATTCTCTAAAACTCTTTGTAAGTTTATTTAACGTTTTGGTCGTAAAAAAAACTAGCTAAGTATTTGAAAACAGCTGGACTACAATTCAATCCTTGTCAATAATGTTTAGCGTTTTTGACATCAACCTAACTTGAAGAAAAAACGCTCAGAAAGCTGGTGGCAGCCAGGCACGAAGCTCTTACTTTTCACCTTAGGTATCATTGGAATAAAAAGACATGGAATAATATTGGAATAACAACACCCCCTCTTATAACCATTTCTTTTGATCTATGCGAAACAACTTAAAAAACTAAGTGCCTAAAAAAAATATAAAATGATACTCTAATTGTAAATTAAAAAAAATTTTTTTTTTTGAAACTTTGTTCTTTTGGTCACTTGAAAATTTATTTACCGTCAAAATTCAATTTCTTTTAACTTAACCCTTTCATGCACTTGTTGTTTGTATATAACAATACTTTTTGAAAGTACTTGTCTCATTTTTAACGGTAAATTTTTGCATCGCGATGTCTTACAAAAAGATCTTGTAGGTCTTTACTTGAGTTTTGCTTTCTAGCTGACAACAAGTACAACGTTTTTGTGTTCTATATTTAACTGATCATTCTAAGAAGTCGATCGATTTTTTGCTGTAAATTTTGTAAAAAAAAACAGTCATAACTTTTCAAAAAAGCTTAAAACAATTTGGTGCCGATTTTTTTTCAATTACATTATTTAGTGAAATAAAATAAAAAAAGGTAAATATATTATACAAAACTTTTTTGGAGGCTTTTGTTCGTATGTTGTATATATTACAACATGGTGCATGAACAGTTTTCTTATTTTACCCTCCACACATGTGGCAAGGACATATATAGGTTTGTGATTTCTACAATATTCATTTGCGACCCTATAAAATATGTATATTCTGGATCCTTATAGATAGAGGAATTGATTTAGCCATGTCCGACTGTCCATTTATCCGTCTGTCCTTCTATCCGTCTGTCCGTGTGTTGGTTGAAATCAAGTTTTCTTTGCTCTTATAGCTCACCCAGGGTTGTATGTGGTATCAAACATTTTGAAATGCTTTCGAGAAAATTGGTATTAAAAACTGGCAAGATTCCTCCATAAGCGGATCAGAGAGTTATAAGCAAAAATAGACGACTGTCTCTTTTTTTTACACAATAAAATTATTGTTTTCAAGTTTAAAGACTAAAGATATATATGAAAAAATGTGGACCATTTGCAAAATGAGCCACACAAGGTGAAGAGTATATGAGATTTTTCCCAGAATAATATAGCGCTCTTACTTGTTTTTTATTATGTTGCTCCTACATTCTTTTTTAGTCTTTTGCTAACTTCTTTTGTCATTTAATATACTATGGACCGACAAAAGGGATTAACTACAAAGGAAATAAACCAAATTCTTGAGTTTGATTGGGATGATTCAGATGCTGAGCGTTTTAGAATCTTCTACATCTTATCTTTTGTAAAATAAACTTAAAATAATATAAAAACATTGTTTTCTTATATTAAAAAGGTCATATTTGTTGGTCCGTTTATGCGCCATGTTGTATGTGTATCTACGTGGGCAGTAAAAATTTCTTTTTTTTTTGTGTTCCCTGACCCCAATATAGTATGAAATAATGTTTAAAAAAAATTAAGCTGCGGTAACGAAGTTTGGTTAAACATTAAAAAAATATGTTGAGTCGTTATCAAAAAAAAAACAACTTTCAATAATCACATTTCATGTTGCCATAATAAGAGCAAAATTATTTACTGGGTTGGCACTGTTCAAGCAATAGCACTAACTTTAAAGCCTACCTTAAGGCTGTTGGAAAAAAAACCACTTTGAAAAATAGATCTAATAAAATCCTAATTCAATTTGGTAGCATTTAAAATACGAAAATCATCTGCCTTTTTGCCGCAACGACGACAACAGCTAAATCAATCATCAACAACAACTTTAGAAATATTAAATGATTCAACAGAAATTAATTGGCCTAAAAATCGTATACAACAACAGTATAATCATTATCAACAGCAACAAAAACATAGACAACCAAAACATCAACAGCAGAGTCAGAAGCAACATCACTACAGTTCAATAAATTCTGGCTCTTCCACCGAAAAATTTGCCACAACTGATGACAATAAACGATATGGCCGTACCTTCTCTTTTATAACTGATTTAATTAACGTTTTTCTAACACCAACATGCATTCATCCCTGCACGCTGGATGCCTGGCAGGAACGTCGCTGTTGTGAAAACATTGTTGTCGTTCCACCACTCGATTTATGTTGCAGTCATCAATTAGTGCCTTCTCTACATCCTCCGCCAGTCGTTATAAACCAATTACCACCTATTATTAGCCCTCCATTGCCTTTACCACCCCCACTACAACCATTTCCACCACATTGCACACCATATGGTTATTTTGGTCCACCACCTTGCGGCGGTCTAGTACCAAATATAGGTTGACTTGTTTTCATTTACATATTAAACTTTGTTTTTTTTTTATATCTGATATTTGTTTTTTTTTATATGCATAAAATATTTTTTATATAATTTTTAATAATTTTTTTATATATATTTTTATTGATAATAAATTAATTAAAAATATTCGATGAGTTTTTTAATATGAGCCTTGTTTGTCAACTTATGTTTATCAATATAATCGAGTCCTTTGAATCAGCTCTGATAGAAGAAGTGCTGCTAATTTAAAGATCTCTACCCCTAATTCTTTGTATAAATTTTTTTTTCTGTTTAAGCGTGGAAATTCAATGTTGCTTTGCAACAGATTGCAAATACATACATACATACAGACATACATACAGAAAAAACTAAAAAAATTATTGTGTAAACTCAATTAGGTTTTTATTTCTCTATTCGTAATTTTAATTCACATTTCTAATATAATCTGCAAAATTAACTTAAGCCTTGTTGCGGAAACGACGGCCACCAATTTGATGCTTAACCACATGATCGTTGACAACGTTTACAGGATATAAATAAATTGGAATCCCTTCAACGGAGGTTTGGCTGGCGAAATTTCTTGTAGAGCTACCAACATCCTCAGCGGGCTTTTTAGCAGCGGCAGCAGAAACACTTTCCAACAATTGTTCTTCATCTTCTTGCTTATTGTTTAAAAGTTCATCTTCTGGTTCGACAATAGTTAAAGTACTTTGACCATTTTCATTATCTTCACCCGGGCTCAACAGCGATTCAATGCCCTGCACATTTGTGAAACCATTTTGTTCTAATTGTTGGTGGATTTTGTTGGGCACACCAATCGCTTGAACGTCCTTGTGTCCAGATATGCCATCAGGGGTTGGAATGAATTGAATATCAGATGGAATTTCGTTGGTGGGGTAGACTGGCATCAATTCACCTTCGTTGTCCTCATCGTTTGATCTGAGCAAGGCCAAGGAAATGGGTAGGACTTTCTTAAACTTCAGCAAAACTAATTTCTTAGCAATAAGAGCGCCGGGTAAGACGCGAGCTTGTTCGTGAGAGCGGCCATATGCATCAACATCATCTATCTGATCACGATAGACATGACGGGCTAAAATCAAAAGGGGTAATTTCCAATGTCATATAATAAAATCAAACAAAAATCACAATTTACCGTTAACCAAAGCGGCCAAAATTACTATTATCAAGCAACAAAAGAATTTCATTTTTAATTTAAAAAAAAAAACTATAGTAAAACTTTAATAAACAAAAAAAAAGAAAGAACAAATATAAAAAAATATATGTATAACTGTTTTCTTTACCAAGTTACAAACTTAAGTGATGTGATCGCAAAATACAAAATTTCTTTTTATATGTGCCTTCTGGCAAAACGACCTCAGTTGCAAATGCATAATTTTGGCCAATTAAATAGAAAAAGAAACGACCAAAATTCGGCACCAATCTAAAGTCCAATTTATGCAAATCTTTTTAAAAATAAATTGCTAATTAATGGTTTTGTTTTTCATTTTTGTCATCGAAAGTAGAATAAGCACACAAATCCAAATACAAACATACATATATTTACATGTATTAAAAAAAGCGAACCATCAAAACAAAATCTCATTAATTTTTGCCTAATTTTTATGTAAAATTACTATGAGCTGTAAAAAAGCCATCATTAACGATGAAAGTTGACTTTTTATTGCGCTGGTGTTACATATAAATAAAAAAAATTTAATAAAATCAAATAAAAATATTTTTAACAGCAGTTAAACTATGAATATCTGTAGACGCAACGAATGGCCCTTAAAAAGAAAGTACTTGAAAGCCGAAACCGAAACACGGATAACTGGTTTTCTACTTTTTTAAGAACCAACTGAAATAACCGCATTTTAATAAAAGAAATTACACATTTATTAAAAAAGAATTATACATTAAAAAAGTTATGAATAAGAAAAAACGAAAACTACATAAAAACTAAAAAATAATTATAAATTGGAAATTAAGGTGATATGTACAAATTTATGTATGTAAGGAATATGTATATACATTTTTATTCATAAATCCTTTAATTTACAAAATCATATTTCGTACCCACGAAATATCAAATATCGTAATATATCGTCGTTCGTAAATTATTGTGTTCTATATGACAAAAATGTTTTTTTGGTAAATCCATGTCAAAGTTTAACTTTCAATTACAAAAAACCGAACCAAAATCTCCATCTTTCGAAACGCGTTAAAGAGTAAGACGCATTTAAAAAAAAGTGCTTTGCACAAAACCAACGACCAACAAAAACGCTATTTCATAAAATATTAACTTTATTTAAAACCTTATCTTATAATTATGTTTTAAAAGTTCAATTAAAAATATTATTGGAAATATTACGGAAAAATCTGTAAAGAAAATTAGCTGAGATATAAGCAAACTGCAGTTTTTGGATAAACTACACCATGTTTAAAAAAAATGGACTAATTGGCCCAGAGTCGGCAAAAATATAGGCGAAAAATCTATATGAACAAAAATTAATATCATAAAAAAATCAAGTTTTCTAAGACTTTAATTACCTTTCGGACGCACATAGGGGTATTTTGCCAATCTAGCCGGACATCACTTTTTT
>NDXZ01003939.1:0-22268 GCA_003055125.1 Paykullia maculata | reverse complement strand
GGACGAAGGGGTGTGGCACCGCCCATACAACTCTAACACATATTACGGCATATTTTAAGAACTGTTACATCTTTGGTTTTAAAGCTTTTTACGAACAACTCTACGACCATTTCCCTCATTCGAGCTAAAAATTGTGGGGATCGGACGAAGGAGTTTCGTACCGCCCATACAGCTCTAATTCATTTTACGGCATGTCATAAGAACTGTTACATCTAGGGTTTTACAACTTTGTACGAACAACTCTACGACCATTTCCCTCATTCGAGCTAAATATTGTGAGGATCAGACGAAGGGGTGTGGCAACACCCATACAATTCAAATACATTTACCGCACATCTTAAGAACTGTTACATCTATTTTATTTAAATTTTGTCCGATTAACTCTATTCCCCTTTCCCTCATTCGAACCAAACATTGCGGGGATCGGACGAAGGGGTGTGGCACCTCCCATACAACTCTAATACATATTACGGCATATCCTAACAACTGGTGCAGCTATGGTTTTAAGACTGTACGATTAACTCTATTACCATTTTCCTCATTCCAGCCAAAAATGGTGGCGATCGGACAAAGGAATATGGCACCGCCCATACAATTCAAATACATTTTACGGCATATCTTAAAAACTGTTGCAGCTAAGGTTTTAAAACTTTGTACGATTAACTCTGTTACCATTCCCCTCATTCGAGCCAAAAATTGTGGGGATCGGACAAAGGGGTGTGGTACCGCTCATACAACTCAAATACATTTTACGGCATATCTTAAGAACTGTTACATCTGTTTTAAAACTTCGTACGAACAACTCTACGACCATTTACCTCATTCGAGCCAAATATTGTGAGGATCGGACGAAGGGGTGTGGCACCACCCATACATTTTAAATACATTTTACCGCATATCTTAAGAACTGTTACATCTTTTTAATTTAAATTTTGTACGATTAACTCTATTTCCCTTTCCCTCATTCGAAACAAACGTTGTGGGGATAGGAAGAGGGGTGTGGCACCGCCCATACAACTCTTAATACATTTTACAGCATATCTTAAAAACTGTTACAGCTATGGTTTCAAAACTGTATGATTAACTGTATTACGGTTTCCCTTATTCCAGCCAAAAATTGTAGCAATCGAACAAAGGAATGTGGCACCCCCCACACAACTTAAATACATTTTACGGCATATCTTAGGAACTGTTACATCTATGGTTTTAAAACTTTATACGAGCAACTCTACGACCATTTCCCTCATTCGAGCCAAATATTGTGGTGATCGGACAAAGAAATGTGGCACCGCCCAAACAATTCAAATACATTTTACGGCATATCTTAAGAACTGTTATAGCAATGGTTTTAAAACTCTGTACGATTAACTCTATTCCCCTTTCCCTTATTCAAACCAACCATTGTGAGGATCGGACGAAGGGGTGTGGCACCGCCCATACAACTCAAATACATATTACGGCACATTTTAAGAGCTGTCGCTGCTACGGTTTTAAAATTGTACGATTAACTCTATTACCATTTCCCTCATTCCAGCCAAAAATTGTGGCGATCGGACAAAGGAATGTGGCACCGCCCACACAACTCAAATACATTTTACGGCATATCTCAAGAACTGTTACATCTATGGTTTTAAAACTTTGTACGAACAACTCTACGACCATTTCCCTCATTCCAGCCAAAAATTGTGGCAACTGGACAAAGGGGTGAGGCACTGTCTATACTACTTAAATACATTTTACCGCATATCTCAAGAATTGTTACAGCTATGATTTTAAAACTTTGTACGATTAACTCTATTATCATTTCCCTCATTCGAGTCAAAAATTGTGGCGATCGGACAAAGGGGTGTGGCACCGGGTGTGGCACCGCCCATACAACTCAAATACATTTTACCGCATATCTTAAGAACTGTTACAGTTATGGTTTTAAAACTTTGTACGATTCACTCTATTATCATTTGCCTCATTCGAGCCAAAAATTGTGGCAACTGGACAAAGGGGTGAGGCACTGTCTATACTACTTAAATACATTTTACCGCATATCTCAAGAATTGTTACAGCTATGATTTTAAAACTTTGTACGATTAACTCTATTATCATTTCCCTCATTCGAGTCAAAAATTGTGGCGATCGGACAAAGGGGTGTGGCACCGTCTATAAAACTCAAATACATTTTAGCGCATATCTCAAGAATTGTTAGAGCTATGGTTTTAAGACTTTGTACGATTAACTCTATTACTATTTCCCTTATTCGAGCCAAAAATTGTGGGTATCGGACGAAGGGGTTTCGCATTGCCCATACAACTAAAATACATTTTACCGCATATCTTAAGAACTGGTACAGTTATTGTATTTAAACGTTGTACGATTAACTCTATTACCCTTTCCCTCATTCGAACCAAACATTGTGAGAATCGGTCGACGGGGTGTGGCACCGCCCATACAACTCAAATATATATTACGGCACATCTTAAGAACTGTTACAGCTATGGTTTAAAGACTTTGTTCGATTAACTCTGTTACCATTTCCCTCATTCCAGACAAAAATTGTGAGTATCGGACAAAGGAATGTGGCACCGGCCATACAGCTCAAATACATTTTACGGCATATCTTAAGAACTGTTATAGCTATGGCTTTAACGCTTTGTACGATTAACTCTATTACATTTTCCCTCATTCTAGCCAAACATTGTCAGGATCAGTTGAAGGGGTGTGACACCGCCCATACAACTTAAATACATTTTACGGCATGTCTTAAAAACTGTTATAGCTATGGTTTTAAAACTTTTTACAATTAACTCTATTAGCATTTCCCTTATTCGAGCCAAAAATTGCGTGGATTGGACAAAGGGGTGTGGCACCGCTCATACAACTCAAATACATTTTGCGGCATATTAAGAACTGTTATAGCTATGGTTTTAAAACTTTGTACGATTAGCTCTATGACCATGTAGGAGTTTAGATTGAATTTAATTTTATTTATTAAAAATATTAAATTCAAAAAACATGTACAATTTATTCAAAAGAAAAAATATGAATGAACAAAATTATAAAAAAAATTTGAAAATTAAAAACAAAATATTGATTAAAATAAAGGCATATTCAGTTCCACTACACCACCCCCTTTCCAGCGAAAGCGATACTTTTTTAACTAAACTTTGTGTTGATGGCGTAAAAATTAATTTAATATTATTGACGTTTTCATTCTACACATAAGCTGGTTTTAAAGTATTTTTCTTTTTTTTCAATTACTTTAAAAGGTCCTTTAAATTTGCAAGATATCTTACCCAAACATATTCTGCGGTTAATAAATCCTTGTTAATAAATGGTTTTGAACATTATGATTAGATGCTTTTTGAGGTTGAAAATGATTAACTATTTGTTTTAAATTATTTAAAAAGGTATCGCAGCTCTGAGTTTTAAATAACGGTTCGAAAAAATCACCAGGATAAAGCATTTCTGCAGCTGAGGCTTTAATGTCTTCTTTATAAGAAGATCGAATACCAAGTAAAACGGAAGGTAAAACTTTATAACATTACTTTGACAAGCAATTGCAGCTGTAAGAGTGCGATGTAAACGTTCTATCGTTCCATTTGATCGAGGATGAAATGATGTTGTATGTTAACATTTTGTTCCGATGAATTGACAAAAATTGTGAAATAAACTTGACGTAAATTGACGTCCGCGATCATAAATAATTTTTTTAGTACATCCAAATCTTGAAATCCAACATTCGTAGAATACTCTGCATATTGTTACAGATGTAGCATCTTCTAACGGTACGGCTTCAGGCCATCTTGAAAAGCGATCAATCATTGTGAAAATATAACGGCATCCTTCTGAAGGTAGTAATGGACCATCGATGTCAATATGTACTTCAGAAAGACGACTTAAACCTAATTTAAACTGGCCATACTTTGAGTTTGTGTGACGTGTAATTTTGCATTATTGACACATCTGACAAAGTTTTGACCACTTTTTGCAGTCTTTATTCATTGAGAGCCAGACAAAACGATTAGCAATAAGTTTTCTTGAAGCTCGGGATCCAGGATGAGAGAGATTATGCAGCAAATCAAATGCAGATTTTCTGAAACCTTTTGGAAGATAAGGTCTGGTTTTACCTTGTGAGACATCACAAAATATACTGACATTAGAGCCAGGAACTGTAATTTTTTGGAATTTAAGACTGGAGTTAGAGGACCTTTAAGCATGTACCGAAAATGTTTAACAGCGTTATATGCAGCCAAAAGTTCTCTGTCATAGGTACTATATTTACCTTCTGCAGGGCTAAGTTTTCTTGAATAAAAAGCAAGAAGTTGCCATTTTGAATCAACCTTTTGTTCAATTACTGCGCCAATTGCGAAATCAGAAGCATCTACTTTTAATGCTAGTTCTGCATCTTCAACGGAATGAGTAAGAGGCGTGGTATTACTTATTATTTCCTTACATTTTTTAAATGCTTCGTCGGTTTCTTTTCTCCAAGTTATTAACCGCTTATCTTTCTTCTTTGCACCTTTCATATAAGCATTCAAGGGAGCTTGAAATTTTGCTGCATTTGGTATAAAACGACGATAAAAATTAAACATGCCAACAAATCTTCGTAAATCCATTGTAGTTTTTGATTTTTTATAGTCCAAAATTTGTTAATGTGAAAACCTAGAAAATCGATTTCGGTGGAACTAAATTCACATTTTGCAGACCAAAAGGAAAAATTATGGCTGTTTTCAAATATCATCAGGATGCATTGAAATTTGATGATATGCACGTACTAAGTCAAGTTTTGTATAGAATTCTCATCCATGAAGTGAAGCTGCATAGTTTGTGATAAACGGAATGGGGTATCTATCAGGGACCGTTTTTTTTAACCATATGTAGTGGATTAGACCAGTTGCTTTTTGAAGGAAGTATAATATTATGATCCAATATAAATTGAAGCTCTTTTTTAGCTATACTTAACCGTTTCTTATCTAATGGTCTAGCTTTTGCACAAACAGGAGGACCAACGGTCTCAATATGATGAAAAACGTTATGTTTCTTGTCTCTTAATGACATAGAAACATTATGAACTTCGGGAAATTCTGCTAGAAGTTTTTTATATTGTGACTGACCTTTAGAAAAAGTATATATACCAAGAGAAGGTTCATTTGTCAAACGTGCATTACAAAATAAAGGTGTTGTTCCGTCACTAATCTTTTATTTTTTAAATCAGGCAGTAAATTAAAATGGTTTAGAAAATCTGAACCGATAATGCATTTATTAACATCTGCTATTACAAATAACTATGAAAAGTTTCTTCTTAGACCAAGAGATAGTTGTAATATAATAGTGCCAAAAGTTTTAATTGGGGTGCCATTTCCAGCATAAAGAGTATTTGAAAAACTAAAATTGTTACCTTTACATCGATTATCCTTAGGAATAACAGATATCAGCTCAGGCGGCTTGAGTTTACGTTTATGACATCAGCAGCCGCTACCCCCGATGTCAAAATTAATTTTTTGGATAAGAACACAGATTAATACATTTTGTTGCTTTATTTCCAAACCTGTTATGGTACCAGCAGCATTCAGAAATAATTTCTCTTGCCTTCGATTTTGATCTGCGTCTATGTGGTGTTTTGCTCCGGCTATGCTGGTTTAAACTTTCCAAACTTTTTTCTAGAGCATCAGTTCTTAAGGAAATTGATGATTAAAATTCAACCTTGATACTGCTGCAGGCTGTGTCATGTCAATAATTTTATCAGCTTGAGCTGCCAATTTAGTGACATCTTGCTGTTCGTTTATTGAGGGAATAACTCGAACATTTTCAGGCAATTGTTCTAGGAAAATAGACCGAATTGCTTTCTCTCCGACTTGCCCTTGTCCCAAATTTTGAATTGTGCGCAAAAATTGGGAAGGTTTTTGATCCCCTAAGACTTGTCCACTCAAAAGTCTTTTAAGTTAACGTTCATCAGATTCAGAAAATAATAAGATAATTCTCGACTTCAGAGCCTTATACCTGTTTTCTGTTTGACCATCTAACAAATTACTGACAAGGTCAAGTGTACTCAAATCAATGTTAGCAACTAAATAGCGAAACTTTGTTTCGTCTGATGTGATTCCTTGTAAACTAAATATGGTTTCAACTTGAAAAAACCATATTTTTGGATTTCTTTGCCAAAAAGGAGAAAACTTAATTGTAGATGTTGCATCAATTTGAATATGTGAAGATTTATTATCCGAAGTACATCCTGTTGATTGGGATGCTGTCGGAAGTGACAAATTTTGATTAGCTTGAGCAAGTCCAACTGCATCTCCTGCTCCGCGCGATGGAGAGTGAAACAAAGACATTGTTCGTATTCGGGGTCACCAATTATTGTAGGAGTTTAGATTGAATTTAATTTAATTTATTAAAAATTATAAATTCAAAAAACATTTACAATTATTCAAAAGGAAAAACATGCATGAACAAAATTATAAAAAAAATTTGGAAAATTAAAAACATAAAATATTGATTAAAATAAAGGCATATTAAGTTTCACTACAACCATTTTCTTCATTCGAGCCATCGAGGATCGGACGAAGGGGTGTGGCACCACCCATTCAACTAAAATATATTTTGTGGCATATCTTGAGAACTGTTAGTGGCTGTAGTTATTGAGGCAAATGAGAATAGGATCGGATAATGTTAAATAAATTCATTTTATGGCAATATCTGCAGCTTTTTGATTCTTTAAACTTCCTATTGTTGTCATATACCAATTAGAGATTAAAAATGTTAATTTCATAAGTATTTAACCTACTTAATTGTCTCTTACCCTGGGCTACGCCGGGTATAAACAGCTAGTTGTTTATAAAACACATTCTGGTACATACGAACGAATATAATATAAGCAATACTTTAAATTTGCATAACTTATGTGCATGTTTTATATAAATTTTGTGTTTTAACGATAATTTGAAATACTTTCCCGGTTAAATTTAACGGTTTCTAGCGATTTTTGAGGTATGATTTGACGGGAAATGATGGAAAAAAGTTGGCAACACTGGTCTTGGCACAGCTGTGGTTGTGGTAAGTCTAATTATTATTAAACACTACGGGGAGATTGTGAGTGGTAGAGTAAACAGTGGTTATACCGCAGGTACTCTAGCTCTCATCCTTTCCTCCTCCGTTAGGCTAAACAATTATATGAAATAAAGTCGGTTATTGTTTATAACTCTATAAGTATAAAGAACTGTATGTGCCGAGTTTTATTTCTCAAGGGCCCATAAAATAAATTTATTCGACAGAATTCTTGGAGTTACACGGCGAATTATACTATGAAAACATGGTCACAGCCTTTATTTTTATATAGAAAGCTGAAAATCCCTGAACACGTAAAATATTTAATAAACGATTGAATGGTATTTATCAACAAATTTAGATGTGTTAGAATACCTTCCAGTGTTATTAGTTCTTCCAATTTATTATTATTATTTATGTAATTCCTAGTTGGAACATAGGGCCTTATTTCCAAATATCTTCACTAGGATATTCTTCCAAATATGTATTTTATTTGCAGTATTAATAAACTTCTCCAGTTTAGTCTCCTAATTAATATTATTATTAGTTTCACGAGGTATTTTTCTTTTTTGCAGTAGGTATTATTGGCCTTTTCCAGGATACTATCTAGATCAATTAAAGTTCCATTGGCACTCAGCCAGGTTATATTCCCATTTTTAGATACTTAAAATCTTGTAGCAAAATTGACAAAATGAAAAGGTAATAAAAATAATCGATAATAGTCGGAAAACTTACAAATAGTCAAAATGAATCATATAATTCTTGTGTGAATTTACATATGTACATAGTTCAATTAATTAATAAATAAAATATTAGCGGTTTTCACTCTTCGAAATATGATATTTATGTGTATTGCAAATTAAATTAAGTTGGTTTACATTGTCTTGTTTAAAGCATTAAATTTTCCAACATTTGGTTGCATTGGTAAAAGTTTTAAGCCCAGCTAAAAATTATAGTATATGGCAGAAAAAGATCAAAACAAAGGACAAAAAAAATTTTATGAAACAGTTCCCCGTCAAATAAAAAAAGATTTAAAGTCAGCATGTAAATTGAGTGTTTGTTAATTAAAATATTACACATTTTGTTGCTGTGTTGCAATAAATGATATTATATTTACTTTATCTACAAAGCTTATTAAATCTACAAGGCACTTTACTACCGCCAATCGTAAAACCCGCCATTAATTTATAAGCTGAGGTATTTTTCGATTTTTTTACCTGTTTTTGTTTTACGTATTTCTTATTAACTTGTTTTTTTTAATAAATAAAACATGAGGCATATTTTAATAATAATTTTATTGAAAATGAGTTCATTTCTTAAATCAACATGTTTTCGATTAATGTAAGCTCGCATAAGTCCTTGATGATCTTGATGCTCACGGCTACAACGATCCAAAATCGAATATATATACAACATTTTAAATCCCTCTGTTATTGACAAGTTCAAATTAATTCGAGAAGTATATAAAGTTTAGGATTACATTCTCAGTACTAAAAGTAATTTAGATAACGATCATTAATGAATAATATTAAAACAAATCCAAATTTTTTGAATAAAAAAAACTCAAACAATTTTTTAAAAGAAAGCAAATGTTGTTACTAAAACAAATAAAAAAATAATAAAAGTTTAGATAACATCAAAACCTAGTTTACAAGTGTTTTTTTTATACATATTTTTCTGCTGTATAAATGTTTTCTGTATACATATATTAACTATGATTAATTGTTAATTTAGGTTTTATAAAGCAGCAGCAGTTGTAGATTGTTTTTTTTATTAATTTATTTATCAAATCGATTACAAGCATAAACAAAACAATTTGCCATATTTTATTTAACATGTCAGAAAATGTATTTTTTAATAAAATACAAACAAACAAGTCTTTAACCTTCATACTTTAAATGGTTCTTTTTTATATCTTCATAAGCTTTTTAAAGCAAAACCACATAATTGGGAATACTTAAAAAATTAGTTCTTTAAATTAAGCAATAGTTTGTGCTCATTTATAAATTTGTTTTAATTTATAAACAATTTTTTAGCTCTTTTTAAACTCTATCTTCTATATTAGCTACAGCTTTTTTTACAACAAAATTAATATTTTTCTTTAACATGTAAAAAAAAAACATGAAAAACATTTATCGCCCACTTCATCGACGACGCCACTCAGAATAATGTTAAATTTTTGTTTAATTAAACAGTCAAAATAAGTTTGCAAAAATAACAACAGAAATTATAATATTAAAACAAAGAATAATATAATAATGACAAAAAATGAATACTAAATAAAATGTCGTAATCAACGGTGATATTTTACATATCAAGTGTTTCACAAATAGGCATAGTATAAAAAATCGAAAAATAAATAACATTTTTTAAGAAATATTATGTTGACAAATTAAAATTTAACATTTCAATGGTATTTTGGTATTTTGTAATGAAAGTTAAAAATTAAAAAACAAAATAATTTTTTAATAATTTAATTTTTAATCTTCATTCAATATGTATTAAATATGTTTATGTAAATTTTTTTTTCATGTAAGTGTTAAAAATAATAAAAAAAACTATTTGACAAATTATTTTAAGATCTTTCAAAATAATAATGGTTTATAATAATATAATATTAAATTCTGTTTAGTGCTAAAAAAATATAGATAAACCTTGTAACTGATTTTTTCTATTTTATTTTTTTTATTTTTGGAATATGTCAATTTTAGTTAAAAACAATGTTATTCAATTTTATTAAAAGCAATTTTTAATAGTCAATGGAATAAACATTAAAATAATATAAAAAGAGTTTAAATTTAATGCAACTATTTACGAGGAAAATTATGATTAAGAAGCTACAAAGTTCACACAAAGAATGTGTCGTATTTTTAAGTAATCTCAAATATCAACATAAACATGTCAAATTTATTCAGTTGGGTTTCGTTTACGTTGATATTCGATATATCAAGTTTTTCAGAATTAAGCTTGTTTAATTGTTTTTATATTTTTAACTATCAGCTCAATAAATACAAAAACCTCTAAAACAAACAAACAACTTAATAGCCAAAATTAAAAAAAAAACGAATTGTAAGAATCGAACTCTTCGCGTTTCTATATTTATGTATTTTTTAAAAAAAATTAAAAAAAAAGAACATTCAAAGTTTTTGCAAATTTGACGTTTATGAAATCAATTCAATGTTTATTTGAAAAAAAAACCTCTTTATTAAACAATAAATAGAACATGAGAAAATAAAACAAAATAATTAAGAGAAAAAAATTTTCAAAGAATTGCAGAAGTTAATAACAGATATTAATTTAATGCTTACATGCATAAAAAATGTAGTAAGAAAAATTAACTTTAAAAATGAGAGTAATAATTATAAAAAAAAAAAATAACTCATTGTGAGATATTCTATAGGGAATGAAAATCAAACGATGAAATCACATAAAGATTTATTTCTTTATAATTATATTTTTACTTTTTTGTGTATAAGATTTATACACAAATAGGAAAATTGAAACTGGCAATGTGAATAAAAAAAAGTATGAATATTACCCAAGGAAAAGAAAAATACTAAGTACATAAACCAAAAGTTGGACTTCAAAAAAATATGAATTGAAATTTAAGATTTAGTAAAAATGAAAAAAAATATATATATATAAGTAATTAAATTAATCAAGTACAACATATGGCAAAACCGTCAATAATTCATCGTTGTATGAACGCAGTTGTAAAATTTCATGCCATTCTTTAAATTGTTGCAAACGTCCACAGTTATTCCCATCATTGTCATTTACATCCTCACCTACGGCACGTATGCCAGTTTGGTATTCTTTAAGTGGCTTAACTTGTATACGATTACTGTTAAGATTTTCATGGTTTATAATTGTAGAATTTGACGGATTTTGATCATGACTACAACCACTGCTGCTTATGATGATATTATTTGTATCTGAGTAATTATTGCTACATAAAGTATTATTGTTATTATTATTTATAATATTTATGTTAACAGAACTAGTTTTATTATCAATATATTTAAATAAATTAAAATTATTTTTTAGATTATTATAGTCATCACAATTTTGCTGCTTCAGCATGTTATTTTCATTGTTGTAGATATTATTAAAAGATAATAACATACGATTGTTACCTTCAGGTAGTTCAACTTCATCGTCATCACTTAAATTATTTTTGTTAGTAATGTTTTCAAAAATTTCGAAGCCTTTGTCATTATTTTTGGTTTCTATAAAATCGGACAGATGAGAGTCACTACAGTTGACGTCTTTTGCTCTCTTTTCGGTACATAATTTTTTAAGTTCTGATTTTATAATATCATGTTGCAGGTTTAACATGTGACCTTGAAAATTACCGTCTAAAGAAGACGAGGATGACGAGTACGATGTTGAAGCCGAACGATTTTTTCTAGAGCATCCGTTAGTTGCCTCGTCGTCGTCTGCACTACAACCAGAACTACAGCTGCTTATTTGAAATATGTATTCCTTATGGAGGTGAGAACCACTGCGTACCGTCGGACATATTTCCTCATGAAAAAATAAAGTGTTATGTAATTTTAATTTATTTTTCCTCTTGCATGTATACGAATAACGTTTTTTACGTTTGAATCTTTTTTTTGTAAAACGTTTATGACGTAACGGTGAAATTTTCTTGCAGTCGTGCATCTCTTGTTTATCCCTTATCTTGTATTCAATACTATTTTCTTTATTTGCTTGATTAGTTGCAACTAAACTTGTTGAAACTGATGACAAAGTTGGCAAGGAATTAAATGTAGAGTTCGTTTTTGATGATGTCTTCTTAATTGTTAACACAATGTGATTATTTTGATAACCTGATATTATGTCAGAGATATCATGATTTACAACCTCATGATATTCATTAATTTCATCTTCATATAATAACTCATGGCCTTTGGTGTTGTGTTCAGGTTCCAAAACACTTTTCTGGTTGTCAGCATTATGATCGTTATCATCATTTGTATTAGAGTCAGAATCACTTGTCGTAAGTTTAGTGTTTTTGGTCGTCTGCTCGTTTTTTATGTTAACATAATCGTTTGTACCATCAATACTAGCACCCATTTTAAGACGCTTGATCGTAGATCGTTTCACTAAAGTAACATGCTTCTTAATGTGCTTAACGTTTGTTTTTTCAGTAAAATCAAAGGCACTTATGCTAACTGTATTTGGGCTGTTAGATTCATTTTTAACTTTTTCCTTTTTATCGTCTATTTTTAGATTTTGAAGGTCTATGCTACTGCTAATTTTGTTTTCTGTCACAGCGTCATCGGATAAGCGCGAAACCCCCAAAAAAGGTATACGAAAATATAGTTCATTTTTAAATTTTAAGTTTTTAGCCTTGAATTTCTTTGTAAATTTTACAGGGCTGAGATCCTTAACAATTCGTTCATTCATATCCGAACAATACAATGGAACAACATCGTAACCATCAATTACCAAATCTTTATTAAAAGGTCTGTCAACGTCATTTTCGTTTTCTAATATATGAATAGTACTGCGCTTAGCAGCAACAACATCGGTATGATTCCAATTGCCATTAACATTGGAAATATAACAGTTGTGTAAAGTGTCTATATGAAATTTAGTTATCTTTTGTGTTTGTACATCGAAACGATTCATAGCTTTGCAATCTGGATCGAATTTTACTTCGTACGAGGGAAAAACTATTTCTGATGTGGAGGCTGTAGGAACGTTTAAGGCATATGGTGATTTTGGTTGACGATCAACATTACCAAGATCATCTTCGGCATTAATTGGAATTTCAGGATTTTCATCAATTTTACCAACTGGGGGATTTGTTGCTACTTCGGTTTTAGCTTTCGAATTTTTTCCCAAAATATCAGCAATTATTGAATTCAAAGGGTCATTATCTTCGTCAAAATCCAGATCAAAGATTGACTTTTTTATTTTGGCTAGTGGTCTTGGCTGAGGTAATAATGCATCTTTCTGATCTTTATCCGAGCCCTTAATAATGTTGATAACACCAGCCATCTGCTCTGCCTTCAAATGGTTGCTGATTCCTTGTTCTTTATTATTTGTACTACAGGTGGCATTCAAGTTTGAATCCGTGTTTCTAGTTACATCACCACTACCTCTACAATTTTCTGCAAGTGCAATAACTTCTTCAATAACACACGTACAGGAAGTCATACCATTAAAGCATTCATATTCAATTTTCTTAACACTAGGGGGTGGAGTAAGGATTTTTAAGATTTCCTGTATTTCGTTCCTTATTCTCGTTGTAATTGCCAACGTAGAGTTTTGATCAGTTAAAGCTGAACTACTTTCATCGCCCATATGTATCTCAGCATCATGTTTTGAATAATTGCTATTATTGTCCAATAATCCACGCTTACCTGACTTACTTAAAATATTATTACTATCGCGGGATCGTTCTGATGTCATTGTACCGCTGTCACTTTCGGCATTATCTGTAATATTAAAATATATTAAAAACCTTATGATAAAAATTATAAGAATACATGTGCTTTCTATTTAACTAGTAAATCTTAGTAAATGTCGAATTAAAAAGGTTCCAAATGATTTGCAAACTTTAATAAAAATTAAGTTTTTGAGCAAAAATAAAATAAATTATAAAAAATGCAAGAACAAAAATTGTTTTTTTTTTGGAATAATTTAAAATTTTTATTTTTATTCTTGCATAATAATGTATTTATTTTTATTAAAATATAACTGCTTGTTAGTACGAAAATTAAAAATATAACTTGACTTTGTCCACATTTCCACAATTTTTGAACTGCAACAGAAGTTCAGGAAATTAAAGGGAATCGAAATATGTTTGTATAAATATGCAATCCAGCTGTTGTAATTTTGGTATAAATTATTTATTTGTACCTTGCTCCTAGTGTTGCCAGTTTAGCATATTTCTAGCTTATTTAGCAAGAACATGATAGATAGCATTTTTTAAGTCCTTTTTTACTGTTTTTTTTTCATTGTTTTAGCATTTGCTGACATATTGTTAAATAAATTGTTTTTGGCAACAGTTGCTTATTACTTATATTACACTGTGCAATAGTAAAAAAAAAAAAACACAAGAACATGACAGTCTCAAAAGATTCAGAAAATCAGTGGGCCCCTTTAAAAAGGTGTCATTAGTTTTTGTCTAATAGCTAGTTCAAAATTGGTTGTACGATTTAACTATATTTTCAAAAGAGTTTGTTGAATAAATTTAGTTAACATCTTATTTTATTCTAAAAAAAAAATTTTGCTGCACTTGTTTTTAAAAAATTCAGGAAAAAAGTTTGGAAATTAACCCCATACTCCTTTAGGTCTAACTGACCTACAACTTATATTATTTCTTTACTATTTAATATTCTTTATATTTTGGTAAAAATTGATAGATAAGGATCACTGGTGGACCAAAAGAATTAAGTTTTATGGTTAAGTTTTCTTTTTGACTGTTGCTTTTCCATGCAATGTTTTCAGTCCGCAAGAATTTGCCTCTGTTTAAAAATAGTGTTTGTTGTATTCGATATAATAAATATTAGTATATTTGCAAAAAAAAAAAAATTTTTATACACTATTTTTTAACGCATTCTTTAAAAAATATAATTTCGATTAATAAATTTTTAGCGAGCAAGAACTCGCAAGGTAGCATTTAAAAGACTATAATAAAAACAACATGAACCTTTTTTTAATCCACAGCATCATTTTTTTTTTAAATAATTACCAAAAAAGTTATGCGTCGGTCTTACATACAACGAAAAAAATCAGGGGGGTTAAAGATTTTGATACATTTCACTCGATAGCGATTGACAGAATTCCATTAAGTAAAAAGTTCACAAGTTCGACTAAACGTGACTTTACCCTCACATGGAGCGGTTCAGGATTAATATACACCAAATAAAGAAGAATATTTGACCCAAAGAAGATATTGGGGTTAATTTCTTAAATTGTTATACCCTTCACACATGTGGCAAGGATATTAAGATATTAAGTATATATTAGAGATGGGGGATATTTCTGTACCTGTAATTTTATAACTGTAACTTAAAAATCACTTGTAACAACAGTGACTAAAAATGTTAAGTAACTGTTACAAGCGATGTTGTTACTTTCAATTTATTTTGTTTTACTTTGTGAAGTAACTTTTTCGCACTTTTGCAATTTTACTGTCTCTTTTTTCCGCAGTTAATAACACCCTACAAATAATAATACTATTTATGTTTATACTATTTCTTTTGTTCTTTTTTATGTTTTATATATATTTGTCTTTGTAGGTGAATGAGTAAAATTCCAGTGTTTTAAAATATGTATGTATGTGTTAGTGCAGAATAAAAACTTTACCATTGAGGTGTTTTCCTATAAGTATTACCAATAACCCAGAAAAGATCAAGAAACGTTTCTCGCCGCGATTTAATGACTTTAAAGCAAATTAGGTGCTTTTTGCTTAAAAGGTATTTGATTTTAGTGACCAGTTTCCAACATCATCAAATACAAATAAGGAAGCGGCTCAAATAAAACGTATAATTCGAAAATCGGCAAACGAAATCATACCCTTAAGCAAAAGGCCAAAAAACAGGAATAATCCTGTTTGGTTTAATTCCGACATTGCAAAACTAATAAGATTGAGACAAATATCTTGGAGAGATTTTAAAAGATGTCGAAATCAGGCCAACAGCTTGGTATATAGGAAAATATGTGCTAAAGCCATAAGAGAATGCAAAGTTGCAAAAAAGCTCACTTGAGATTATTTTTCAAACTCCTTAAAACTATCTATGAATGTTCGTTACTTATGGAAAAAGGTTAGTAATCTGAGAACCGATAAAATGGATCATTTTCCCCCAATTTGTATCAACAATAGTAGTTTTTCACATCCTCAGGCAATTGCAGACAAATTTGCAGAATACTGGACTTCAATTAGCTCTGACAATGTACTTGACCCAAATATTGTAGCTTTAAAAAAAAGTTTAGATATTGAACAGCTGATACAAGTTGAAGAAACACAAACTCTTTTAGCTTGCAAATTAAACGTTTCGGAACTCGACGAAATTATTATGTCATTGAAGGGTTCAACACCGGCACGTGACAAAATAACGTATTTAATGATAGAAAAAACCTGCCAAAGAAATTTAAACACCGTCTATGCAAATTATATGACAACATATCAGCAAAAGGAGTTTACCCCCAAGATTGGAAAACCGCAATTTTAGCACCAATTCCTAAGCCTGGTAAGGATCCTGGTCGTCTAGAAGAATACCGCCTAATATCGTTGTTACCAGTTCTTTCCAAAATTTTTGAAAAAATTTTGGCTAAAAGATTCTGGAAAATATTCGATATTTATATTTCAAAAATACAACACGCTTTTATTCTTCGACACGGCGTTCATAGCATTTGTCACCAGATGGAAGATGTTCTAAAAAGTAACCTGCAAAAACGCATTCACAGTCTGGTTATTTCGGAGGATATAGAAAAGCTTTTGACAGGGTCGTGTCGACTTTCGTGATAAGAGAGATAAACGACTGGGGTACACCTAAAAATATTTTGAAACTCATCAGATCATTCTTAACCCTTTCGAACCGATAAAAAACTGCTGGATATACAAAATTGGCACTAGGTGCAAATTAAAAATTAGAAAAAAGTGAAAAATTTAACCGAGCCAGAATTTCAATTTTTGCCACCAGAGGCGCTCTGGAATATTTAGTCCCAATCGGTGGTTTTGATTTGAAATTTGGGATATAATGTCCCAGCAGTTCTCACAATTAAAACACCCACTATTAAAAGTTATACATTTTATTGATTTACAAAACGAAATTTATAAATGATAAGGAGTAAAACACAGTGGAACTTCGCATGTTTTGCAAGTAAAGAAAGTACGTTTGTTATTTTTTCCACCTTTCTTATCTTTTAAGCACTTTACGCATCGGCGTCGCGTTTTGCCTTCAATAGGTATATGATCGCCAAGTACTCCATAATTGATGCCCCGCTTCTGTAAATGGCGTCCAGATTTATTTTTCTTGGGCACCTTACTCTTATCCTCCGCCCAGACTTAATCATATCCTCCGCCAATGCTGTAATAAAATCAATATATGGGAGAGTTGACGATTGATGCGTTTCTTTATATATTATCCAGGAGTTGACGCAGGTAGTCTAAAGAAGTCCTATTGATGTCGTACAGTTGAGACATTTGGTTGGACAAATCGACTCCACCCATTTGTTGTTTGTTGTCGACGATGGACTTTGGACAATTCAAGTTAATTTTTTCAACGTTTTTCTGCTTGCGTTGAATCAATCCCATCTTCCCGCCATGACAATTACTCATTACCGTCACTAATTTTGTGTCCTGCCAAAATGCGCATGACGTTCCAAATTGATTTTGGTAGCAAATACTTTCTCCTTTTTTCAATTCTCTGTACAAGAAGGAAGCTGCTTTTGATTGGAAATAACAGTACCGACAGCAGGATATGGCAGGCTGTTGAAGAGGTATACCGAGGAAAAAAATCTGTCGAAAAAAAGGGCCACATTGGTTCTTTTTACGTTTTTCGCCAACGCTAAGATTACCCTCTCGCCTAATGTTGAGTTATCGCCTTCTTTTGCCGTTTCAGCTTTTCCGCAGTATATATTAAAGTCATACACATAGCCAGAGGATGAATCAGATATTTCCCATATTTTAATTCCACGTTTGATGGGCTTCATTGGAAGGTCTTGTTTTAATGCCGATCTTCCTTTGAATTTAACTATTGATTCATCTAAGGCTTGAAAAGAGCTATTTTCGCGGCATGCAGCGAAAGTCTGTTTTAGGCAGCTCAATATAATAGCTTTTCGAACAGCCATTTGGCTTTTCAGGAGAGTTGCAGTAAAATTTTGAGTGAAGCAAGAGGTATCGATCACGAGACATGCTGTCTCTTATCAAAGCGTTGCCGACAGACTTTCTTTTAGACCAATACAAAGGCATTTTTGGTAGTCTATTGTAGGGAGTCACGAGCATTATTCCAATCATTGCCAAAATTTCGTGCTGGTCTGTTAAATGAAAAGATCGAGTGTTTTTTTATACGCACCTTGATTTTTCTTTACAATATTAATTCTCTCGTTTGTGTACTGGCTTATCCATATGGGCAGGCTTCGAGGAATTAGTTTTAAAAAAGTGTATAGTTCACTGGATCCTTGATTTATACTGCAAAGCACAGACGGATTATATTCTGGAGGCATTTCTTTTCGTGGATGGCAATTTTCGACAAACGTCCATATATTATCCGTAGCAGGTGTTACTGCAATGGCGCAATTTTCTTCTACATTGTCTTAGGACCGATCTCTTCATCAGTGCTAGACTCCTCAACACTACGATCATCACACTCTATATCCCGACACTCCTCTCCCACTGTAGATGAATCGTCATCCTCCGACGCTAGATACTCAGAGCCGCTGTCTTCATATGGCTCTGACTCACTTGATGAATTACAATTTCGATGTCATTGTCAGTTAGTTTAGCTCTCTTGCTGGTCATTATGCCTATTGGGTACACAAATTTAAATAAATTTGAGTACTCCTGGGATATATAAGCCCTAGCAAAAATACTACTGGGACATATAATCCCATAAATAGAAAACCCCAATTATCTAACATAATAGTGTATTTCTGAACTTGAGTTGTAAACGTATAGCAAAAGCACATAATAAATACACAATTAATGTAAAAAAATATAATATTTACCGCTTTACTTCTAGTTTTTCTTAAAGTTTTCTGTAAAACTTCGCAACACGTGCTCACTTATTCACTGATCACAAGCAACTGCACCTGTCAAACACAAGGACATGTTTCACAATTTTATACTAAAGATCATAAAGAACGAACGCAAATCATTTGTGTGTATATTGTATAGCAGAATTAACCAAGAGGTGTTTTTAAACTTTTTTGGGATATATTGTACCGACCGGGTCGAAAGGGTTAAGTAATCGTAAAGTTACTGTAAGAGTAGACGGTTTTTTTCAGGGAACTATGCTATTGATAATGAAATACCACAGGGGTCACCACTATCTGTAGTTCTATACACTATTAACTCAAATTTATTGACTAAGACTATAAAAGATATTCCGGGAATAGACTATGTTGGTGCTTATGCTGACAACATCTTTGCGATAGCGTCAGGAAATCATTACGAAGAAATTTGGATACAGGTATTCACATATGGGCAAACGAAAGAGGAGCAGTTATACCAGTCGAAAAATCGGAGATTTTTCATGTTTGCAGAAAAAGGGAATGTGTGGTTACGTCAATTAATATCAGAAATGCAGATATCACTATTGCTGACCAAATGAGTGTTGGGAATTCTCTTCACAAAAAATCTATTATGGAATGTTCATTTTAAATACTTATCGTCAAAACTGGGCAAAGTACACAACTTCTTAAAATTGATATGCTTGCGTAACAAGGGACCTCACTTTAACACAGCACTTAAAATATGTCTGTCACTGGTCATTGGTACAATTATACATGGTATCACAATTTATGGATGGACTTCAAACAAAAATAGGAAAATGCTAGACACTGCCATAAACAACTGCTACAGATCTGCGTCAGGGTTATTAAGATCAACTCCTTTAGAAAAACTAAAAATCGAAACAGGATACCGAAACTTTAAATTCATATTAGAAAAAAGTGCTATCAACATGGCGTCGAGAGCGATAACAATTTCTTCTGACGGGCTTCATAACAATTTTTGGCATCACCTGTAGATGCATCTTCTGCCATCACAGAAGTCATGAAGTTTCTCAAGAGACATAAAATAGCCTAAGCATTTACAAAAAAGATAATATTTACCCTCTTGTTTTTAAAAAAAGTTTACAGCAGAAAGTAAACAACTTCTGTCCAGAAATGACAATATACACCGATGGCTCTTTCAATAATGGTGTTCCGACATATTCAGTTGTTGTGAAAATAAACAGTTCAATATTATTTCTAAAGCACTTCTAAGGCATTTCTAAAGTTTTTTCTGCGGAATTAGGGGCTATTAAAGCTGCAATTTCATATGCAGTTCAAAACAAAGTCAGAACAATCATTTGTACTGACAGCCTTAGAGTCTCAAAAGCCTTGACAAAAAATCATAATGGCACTTACAACAATATCATCAAGTTACCCGAGGACAATCCGCACATTTTATTACTATGGATTACAATGGGGGTACAGTTTGCAAAAACAACTTCATCCTATTCAGCCAAGACCAAAATACAATGATAACTTTACAAGAAGTGATTGTGTTATATTGAGCCGACTTAGAGTCGGCAAAGCCATCCATCAACATTACTTTAATCACACAGTTCCGGCAGCATGTTCCCACTGTAAAGTTAAACTATCTGTCTCACATATTTTAACTGAATATCCAACCTCTAAAATCGGCGAACAACTGGAGGAAATCACCAACTGTACGACCACCGTGAACTTGCCATCTACAGTACTTTTCGCTTATAGTCCACAACTATAATTGCACAACTTTTGTGGACTATAAGCGAATTTGGACTATATAACTAATTTTTTTAAAAGCCACTTTATGGATTATAAATGAATCCTGACATAATCCACATTTTGGACTATATAAATTTATTTTCTTCAATAAAACCACTTTTTTAATTAAATAAAAATTTATTTCAAACATAAACAAATACTGATTTAAATAAAATCAATAGTTAAAATAAAAACCTTTTAATTAATTCAAATGGTTCAAAATCTTATAGTAAAAAAAACAGTGTGGCCTATATGCAAATTTTTTCCATACAATATTAGTTACGCATGCAAAGAAAATGTTGCCTTTAAACGAAAATGGACTATAAGAGAAGTGGACTTTAGAACAAATTATTTGTATGCAATTTGAAAAAACCTGCTGGTGAATAAGACAGTTTTGGCTTACATCCGTTTTTGGCCTTTAAGCGTAATGGATTATAAGCGAAAAGTACTGTATCAGAAATAGCCTCCAAAAACATGGTCTTAAGGATATATAGATTAAAATAAAATAAAAAAATTAACTACCTTATTTGTGCGCATATGGTCTAGCCACCCCGCGTCTTTGATATATTTTATAAATTAATTTATAAAGTATAATTTTAAATAAATAAATAAAATAAATAATTACACTGTGCGACAAAAAACATTTTTTGCAAAATACACAAATTTGGCAATATAGGTTCGATAGTTCTACTTGAGCTGAGTAAAATCTTAGCTCCGTTTTTTAATATTAGTTCGAGTTAATTTTATAATTAGTTAATTTTATGGGCCTCAACATATTGGGAGTCTTGCTGAATTTTCCGTAAAATGGTACCATAACCTTTTAGCCAATAACTCATTCAGACTTGGTGATAGCGTTTTAATGTCTTTGGCAAAGTTGTAGGTAAGTATCTAATAAATAATCCTTTGAACATTTTTTTTTGTATATTTTTTTTAAGAAAATGCAAAAAAAAATTGGATTTCTTTTACTTTTTTGAGCATAGCTCGCAGGAATCTTTCTTTTTTCCCATACTATCTTCTACAAAAATTAAGCCAGAGTCAAATGAAACAACTTTTGTGAACACGCCTGTACGATCTGAACATGTTCAGACGACTTATTTAGCAAAAATTACCTTTTTTGCAAAAAATACCGTTTTTAAGGAAAATTTTTGATTTTTTAGATATAGACGAAAGAGGTCTCCTATATATTTTAAATATATCAAACAAATAGTACAACACAAAACAATAGAAAAGAAATGTGTTTTATTATATTTTTTCAAAATTGTTTTTGAACGTCAAAAAATTGTGAGAAACTAAATTTTTTGAGGTACAAAGTGGTCTTTATGAGCTATTTAGGGTGACTATGTTTACAAAAATTGTTTTATTTTACTCTGGCTACAAGTTTGTCGAAGATAGCAATATAAAAATTTCAGCAGTTTGCGAGTAATGGCAAAAAATCAAAAATTGTCGTTAAAAAAAACGGTGTTTTTCGAAAAAAAGGGTAATTTTTGCTATATAAGTCGTCTGAACATGTTTAGATCGTACAGATATGTTTACAAAAATTATTTTATTTTATTTTGGCTTAATTTTTGTAGAAGAAAAAAAATATTTAACTTTTACATGTGGAGCAATACTGTTCTGTTTGAGCGATGTTAAAGTCAGCTGGTTATGTACCACACTTTTTGTGTGAAATTGGCGGAAAAATTTTGCAACTTTGGATGTTTGTCCTGGCGAAAGTTCACACAAACGTGAAAAGGATTAATATGGAAAACGATTGT
>NDXZ01003938.1:0-17699 GCA_003055125.1 Paykullia maculata | reverse complement strand
ATTGGGAAAAAAATGTTAGTGTATTTTGAAAAAAATGTACCGATTTACACACATAGAGGACGTAGTGAAGGGTATATAAGAATCGGTATAGCCGAATATAACGCTCTTACTAGTTTACTATACAAATGTCAAGACAAACTAAATAATAATAATTATTATATAAACATGTATATACATATGTATGTATGTATGTGCATACGTCAGTTTATGTATAGCGCTTTCGAAAATCCCTACGGAACCATATTTAAATGAGTCATGTCTGATAAATGTACAATTATTTAAGCCAATGTTTTGAAAAAATATTATTATAGATTAAAAAAAAAGTTATTATTAAAATTAAGTCATCTTTATATAATTTAGTGTAAAATTTTCAAACAAAATTTTAAAACAACATACATTTAACACGCTTTTATTTACATACTTAATTGTATACAACAGAGATGGGAAAACACAGAGTAACCAGTAATTTCATATTATTTTTTAAATAACATTTTAGAAAAGCTGTTCGACTTATACATACAACGTTAAGAAATTTTGTTTAATTTAAAAAAAAAATCGGTATTTTGCCCAAAATGTAGTTGCTGGTTGTCAATTTTTAACGTTATTTAATCAGAAATGATCATGTGTAATTTAAACCAATGGGTTTTTAAAGACATTTAGACCAAAATATAAAGTTATTAGTTAACTAATGGCAATGGTTTAGCCAATGATATTATATTCTTAGCTCCTAGTTAACCATTAGTTAAGGCACCAAAAAAGTCCGTATCAGTTAAGCAATAGAAGAATTTGTGCAATTAAGAGCTGAATAGAAAAACTTCAATGCATTAATCACAATGTCTTTGTAATCTGGAATGGTAATAAACAATGAGTTAAGCTACAATGGATTAAAGTCAAATAATAATGTTCCAACTTTGATTACTTATGACAAAAAAAAAAAATTCATGCGAATGAATAATTTACTACCTCTATCTTTAGTTTTAGTAACATCCAACACTTGTAACTCAATTATGCGACGTAAATAATCACTTATGTGATTCATCAACTCTTTTGTATACATTTTGTTTTTCTATTTATTTTTTTTAATTCTTTTATTTTTGTTTCTTTATGTTTTCGAAAATTGTTTACACTCAAACACGTAGTAATACAATTACTATTGTAATTTATTATTTTAATAATTTTTTATTTTTTTTTGCATTAAAAAAGAAAATTTTCTTTTAATCCTTTTTAAAGAAATTTCATTTTACGATTTCGACATAATAGAAAAAACATTATTAATTTATTTTAATTTAAACAAAAAAAAAAAAATAAATAAAACACAAGAAAAAAGTAACAACAAATTTATGTGTGCGTTAACGATAAGTAGCAATGAGTGACTAAGAAGTCGCTCTTTAGGAAAATAGCTTTTTTATTGTTTAGTGTTACAGTTTTTGAGTACTTTTTTGAATTTGTTTCTTACTGTTATCAGTTAAATGATATATAAAAAGCTTGCCCTTATGTATAAATACACACAAAGATACATTAATGTATAGAAAATAAAGAGACAAAAGAACCTATGGAGCCTTTATTCATAATTGATAAGACTAAACAAATGAGAGTTTGAGCAACGTACTGTCTTAATACTTAAAAAATAAACATGTTTCTATTATTATTATTTTTCACAATTACTTATGCACATAAATACATACATACATAAATACAAATTTGTATATTAAAATTTTGATATGATAACAAGCAAGAACGCTATATTCGGCTGTGTCAAATCTTATATACCCTTCACCACGTTATTTATGTACTTACGTATGGGCAACTCCACAGAAATGTCAACCACGACTGAAAAAATAAAAACCATCGCAACCTTTTTTTAAAATATGCCAAAGAGGAAAAAACCATTCACATTTTAGTATGTAGAGGTATTTATAGCTTATTAAAATTTTTAAAGAGCAAAAATCACAGTTTAAACTGATTATCTATCTTTGATTAATTTTATGAGATTGCAATTAACTATTTTCCTTTAACTAGCGACTAAATTCAGGTATTTGTAACTTTGCAGTTATACTTTAAAATTAATATTACAACAGCAATAGATAAGATCCATATGAAAAAAGGTAATATAGAGTTCGATTAGCGGTATTTTTTATGGTTTGCTTTTCGCTATTCTGATGTCACGCTATTCTGATGTCACGTACGATATGCCAAAACATTATTTTTCTACGTCATTTGAATTTGACCGGTCGCAAACAAATAGTGATCGGATTTTTTTTTAAATTTGATGCAATAAAAATTTTTTAATCTTTTAAAGTTTGTCACGTACGATATTTCAAGTACTACAATTGCAATTAAATGCATCAGAGTTTACTTGAAAATTATAAATATTTTATAAAGATGGGGTAAAAAAAGTATATTTACATATTTTCCGATGGGAGAAGCGCCCAATTCAAAAACAAAAATTTATTTTGTAAACGAACATAGATAGGAAAGTCAATTTAGCCATGTCCGTCTGTCCGTCTGTTGAAATCAAGTTTTCTTAGCCCCTGCCGATGTTGTACGGAGGCGTTATTGGTATCAAACATTCAGAAATTTTTCCGAGATCCGATTCCGAAACTCAGCGAAATCCGATAATTAACGAGATATAAGCAAAACAAAAAAAAATGTTTCACAAATATTTAAATATTTGTTTGTAAGACATGTTTTTTTTGGGAAATTTGAAAAAAATACTAATTGGCTCAGAATCAGCAAATATATGGGCGAAAAACCTATAAGGACCAAAGTTAATATCATAAAAAATCAACTTTGCCAACACTTTAAGTACCTTTCGGACATGTAAATACATACGTGCATACATATTTAAATACACGTAGTGTAGGGTATATAAGATGTGGCACAGCCGAATATAGCGCTCTTACTTGTGTTTAACCTTTATTATGCATATATTAACAAAACATATATTTAACTACTTAAGAATACTATAAGAGAAAAATCTGTCACGTACGATATCAAATTTTGTTCAATAAAAAGTCATCCAAAAAATTACGGATTATAAAGAAAAATATTGCACTTCACTTAAAAATTAAAAAACAAAAAAAGAAAAACCTTCATAATTTCCAGATTTTTGCATATTTTTACATGCACCTAAACATGATATTCGTTTTATGTCACGTTCGAGATGCCCTTATTTTGCCGGATATTTCAGACGACAAGGTTCCGAATGTGATTAATTTTTTTCAATTATAGTACCCTCTGAATGTAACATATTTTTCAGCTACCACTATTTTTGCAAAATCTGCTCCACTTTGTAGGCGTACGAATGTCACGTACGATGACATGGAATTGCCCATATCCGAAAGGTAATAAAAGTCTTAGAAAACTTAATATTTCTTCGATATACATTTTTGCCCATATGGGGTTTTCGCCTTTTTTTTTGCGAATTCTGGGTCAATTAGTCCATTTTTTTTTTTAACTATTCTGTAGTTTATTCAAAAGCTGCAAAATATTATTTTATTTTTTTGAGCTTAATCCCAGCCGGTTATTAATGGATATGGCCAGTTTTCAATACCAATTTTCTCGGGAATGTTTCTAAAAGTTTGATACAACTCTGGGTGAGCTATGGGAGCTATGAAAAGTTGATTTCAACCAACACACAGATAGACGGTCATGGCTAAATTAACTTTCCTTTCTTTCTTTAAGGATCCATATACATACATACATATATATATAAATATACTTTATTGGGTCGCAAATTAATATTATAGAAATTACAAACGGAATGACAAACCTATATATACCCTGCCACCTATGGTGAAGGGCATAAAAAGGTGACAAACAAAATTGTGACAAATAGAGAATTAGATAAACATAAAGACATAAAAGTTTTTTCAGAATATTTCGTCACATTTATGTTAAATTGATTAATAATTTATTGTTTGTACAAAACCACTTTTTATTTATAAGCTTTTTCTTCATAAACATCCGCACTAAAGTCTCGAATTACTCGTAAATCTCGAATTATTTGTATAAATTGAATTTTTTGTAGAACTTGGTTAAACTCAAATTACATATTTGAGAGAGCCAAAATTCGAATTACTTGCAAGTCTCAAATTACCTGTGAATTACTATGGAGGTTACCCGATTTATGTCTTTTCTTAATTAAAAATTTATCCACTTGGGAATCCCATAATATTGCAGTTATTAAAAACAATGTAAATTTCTTTGCTGAAATATTTTTTTTTGTTAATTTATAAAAACATAATTTGTTCACATTCATTATCCGCAGCTGACTGGACATTCGTTAACAATTTATATGTACCAAGGGTTTTCTATAAAAAAACATGCACCAAAATATAATTAGATTTAAATTAAATTTTTTAAAAAATATAGTTTTTATAAACGTACAACCTTTGATAAGTCACGTCGTTACAAAAAAAAGAACTTTAACGATTAATTTGTTATCTACTTAGACGCTTACTGAAATTGTTTACGTTTAGATATTCTTAAAAATTAATTATATCTACTAAAGAATTATTTTAAAAGCAAACACATGAGAGTATAATTATATTATTAAGACACACACATTTACATACTCTAGAAGTTCAATCAGTATGTTTTACAGCAAATTAAACTACAAACCAAAAATTAAATGGAAAAAAAAATATTAAGATATTATCTTGAAAAAGTAATAAGAACAAGGTTATTGCACTTTCTTCCCGAACAGTAACAAAACCTTAAATGCTTTAATAGTTACAACATAACACATACAGACGTATGTATGCATATATGTTCATACATACATACATACATACATCCATACATACGTTTTAATGAATTTTACATATTCTGTACTTGTATGATGATGTTGTTACAAAGTGAATGATAATATACTAACACTTGTATTCTTACAATTATTATCATCTGATGTTCTTGTCAACTACATTTTTGCAGTTGTTAATACATACATATGTATGTATGTACGTACCAGTGGTGCCAACTCAAAAGAGAGATTTTAAAATTTGGTAGTTTCCTACCAATATAACTTAAAAAGATTTGTTGGTTTAAAAAACGCATTCACTAAAAATTTTTTAAAAACCTAAAACTGATTTCCATTTTTCTTACAACATATCGAAAGTAGGCTGAGTTGACATCACTGACAATTACGTTTACACTACTATACTTGTACTACATAATCTTCGTTAGTTCTCTGAGACTATTATCAAGTTGAATGGCTGGATAAATGTATACATACATACATACATACATATGTATGTAAATGAGTTAATGTAACATTTTTCATAAGTTCACAGTAGTCGTATGTGTTTGTTTTATACAAAAAAAGTAGGCGTTCAATTACAAAAACAAATATAAACATGAATATAAGCAAAACTTTACTTAGATTTAAACAAACAATAGAAAATGATGACAATATTTAAAAAGTTTATCACTGCTAGCATCCGTCCAAAAAAAATTACACATCAGATATTGCATGGAATGAAACCCTTAAACTGTGCACATGCATACATGTAAACTTTTTATAAATACATACATATGTACATATGTATGTTAATATGTACATATGTTGTTGCTATCTGCGGAAAAGTCAAGCAAGAGCGCATCATTACGTAAAAAATAATGGCCATTCCGAGACCATTATTCACTAGGATGACAAAACATCTCTCGTAATCCACTGATTGATGTTTGTAAATATGTAACTACATAAAACCCTGGGTCTTATAAAGAAAACTTATTTTATGCTTTGGCATTAAGCATTATGTATTTTTAGAGTGATGTAACATGTAACGCTGCAATACTAAACATGCTTCTTGTGTTTATAAAATAAATAGAAAGCGCAGGGTTGATTTTTGGATTTAATATTGTAGAACCCGAATAAAGGATTCTGGGCATTTACAAAACGCATCGTACTTTCTGCAGCCAGATAATTAATACAACAATTTTTTACCAACAGAACTTATCAAACATTATTTTAAAAAATTGTTTAATAGATGAAATATGTTTTGTACTTTACCAATACCAAAACTTATGACGTGAAAACCTTCAATGAAAGTTTGGCTACGGCAATTGTCACATTTATGCAAAATCCTGATCAGATCAGAGCCGTGAAGATTATTTGCCAAAATTTAGTTGCTGTTAGCTCTATTACAAATAATTTACCAAAAAGTGCTAAGAAATTTTTTTCGTGTTAGAGAACTTGTAGAACTCAATTTCATATTACTCCTTTAAACTCTTGCTTACTCACACATTTACACAATTGATAGACAAGTGAATAAATAAATGAGAGAGCGTATATTCGACGAGGACAAGGAATGACAAAAGCCAACTGCAATAATGTAATTGAGTATGTGTGTATGTTGCTTAAATGGAAACAGCAGTAGGTGTTATTAAAAAGCATAGGTGACTGTAATAATTTCACATTGTAGTATAAAAGATTTTGACGATGTCACTTGTGATGATAATAGTATTGGGATGTAAAGACTACAACAATAATGATGGCATGACTGCATTGAACTCAATTTTAATACATAATAATTGTTTTCGTTTTACAGGATAATTAAACGATGAAATGTTGGCTTTTCTTTTATGTATAGAAAAGTAACGATGACGGGTAATATTAAAAGAAGCTTCCATTGGGTAGCTTCTGCACTCATGGTAAAGGGTAAAATTAATTTATTATAACTAAATTATTTTAAAAAAATTAGAAACTTTAATTAATGTTAACATTTAGAGATAATTAAAATTAATTGATTTCTTTGTTGAAATATAAAACAAACACTTCAAAATAAAAATCGAAAAACAATTTTAGTATTTATGTTTTGTAATGTTTTAAAAATTAATTATGCGTGTTCTACTTATGTTGATACTTGTACAATATTTTTCTTATTGTCTAGACAATTACAAAATATGTATCAATTTCAGACGACACTTTATATAAATTTTGAAGAAGGGGGTAAACGTCTATAATAACTACACAAAACAAAAACTATCAATATCTGCGGGCACTGGGTTTACTTACAACCGATGCCGGTTGTCATTGCAAACGACTTACTAAATACCACCAGCATATTGTACATCGTCAGCAACAAATCTCAATAAATGATCGGTCATACATACATACATATATACAAAATATTGAATTATGTTGTCTGTTTGTTTTTTCATGCATACATTTCGTGATTAGGTATCACATATTGCAGCAGTTAAAAGCTGCTGTTGCTGCAACAAGCAAGTGTTTCCAGAAATAACTAAATAAAAATGTATACATAAGTATGTATGTATGTATAAATAAAAAACTGTCACTGCTCCTATGTATGTCCATATGTATAAATGCATGACAGTGTAAAAGACAATGCCAGCATCAGTATATTTACAATAAAAATAAACTTTCGTCACTTGATAATTTTTTTTTTATAAATTGTTTGTGTTGCGCTCTATTGACCTCAATTTTCTCGTGTTGAAAATTTGTTAAACATATAAAAATATGTTTGTATGTATTTTTTTAACATGTGTGTGTGTGTGTGTTAAAATTTTTTCAGATTATGTACCTACATTTATTTATAAACATAGGTATTATAAAGTTGTAAGAAATTAATGTTTGTCTTTTTTCATGTTTCAAGAATTTTAAAGCCAAATTAATAAAAATGTTTGCAAAGTTATTGAAAATACATACATACATATGTACCTATTTTAAATCGTTTACATTAATGGAAATAGAAATTTAAAGAAAATTTGTTTAATAAATAACACTTCAATAATTTCTTAAAAATCAAATTGTTATAATTATTTACAAATTTTTTTTCTTTTAAAAACTGTTTTTTTAAGAACAACAAAAATTTAGGGGTCACAACAATAGAAACAACACCATTGCCATGCTGGGTGGTGATACCATACCTACCTGATTTATCATCATTTTGACGAATTTTGGTCTGTATACAAAAGTTAAATAACAAAAACAACAAAGAAACATTCATTACTCACTCGTATAGATATGTATATAGGGACTGTCAGACAGGTAAATAAACTTGTGATCCCAATTTAAAAAATTTATCCCCAAATTTCGTGTGGGAGATTTTGAAATTTATTGGCGAAAGTTTAATTTTATATTTAAAAACCTGCATATTTATAAACAAACATTAAAACTATTATGATGTCCTTGAAAGGAAATACCTACTATTGGTATCTAGGTGGGTATATGGGACAAAAAAAAAGGATTGTATTTTTTACTTAAATCCGAATGCTATTTTTACATAAATAAAACTTGAAAAAAAAATTCCATTTAAAGCGCTCGCTTATACATATTCGAAAAACAACATACCTATTACATACATGCCTATATTTTTATAAATATAATTTAATTTTATCATTAAGACAACTGATAATATTTAAGAGTTAAAACAAAGCCTTTTTGGTGATGATAAATGAAAAATTGGGAATAAAGCCTAAAGAAACTGTGAGCCCTAAAGTAAATGGATACACAAGGATACTTGCAAAACAAACTTACAAAACACAATTTAAACAATTTAAAACAAAACGAAGATTGGAAGATAGAACAAAATAAAAGCTTAAAAAGTAAACAGAAAAAAGTAAAACAACACCAAAAACGCAGCATACACACTAAAATTGTATGCAAATTGACAGTAAAAAAAAAATTTGATAAATTGATGCACTCAAAAATTCTTAAATTAGTGGTAGGCATGTTTTAAAATAACATTTTTTTTAATTTATTATAACAAATAAAATTTACCATTCAAATCCTTTGTTAACTGGGAACGCGTCGACATTTTGGTGCCGTTTTAATTTTGCTCTTAATATGTTTCAATTTAAGGGGGAAAGTTTCAAGAATAACGATGATATTACCAACACTTTGATTAGGATTTAATAATGAACATTATTTAAAATGTGAAGTAATAATGACGTTATGCCCTTGTTATTATGTGTGTTTTTTTTATTCTCTTTTTTAAGTTAAAAACAGGATTTTTGTTTTTTTTTTTGTATTTTTTGTTCGACTGGTAAAAAAGGTAAAAGATAATTGGCAAACTTTTTAAGTTATTGAAGTATGTATTAGTATCAGACTGCTTTTTATTGCTTTGCTTATTTAAGCTCTTGTTACGAGTTATAATCGTTTTTCAGTGCAGCCGCCGCCCGCCAGGAAAACACAGCACTAGTAAAATCACTACCAGCCAGCAGACACTTTTCACTCATATAAACAATACTTTTGTCATAAAGGATTTTATTAAATTCATTTCTCGTTAACCTTATAACTTTCACTTTAAAAAAATTTAAACAAAATTTTTTATATTAATTAAGATTTTTTTAATAACTTAATACATACATATATATTTACTTCTTTTCACAAATTTTACTTTAAAAAAAAGTTCAACTACTTTTTGTTGAATTTTCTTGCAATTATTTCCACCCTCTTACTTTACTCTCTAGCACTTGCTTCTTCTTTCATTTTTATTTTGTGTTGATTTGCAAAATAGAACAAATGAAAAAATGAGAGCTAAATCAGAACAAAAAGCAGAAAACTAAATAAACAAAATTTTTACACTTGACTAAATTTTTAAATTAAAACATTTTAATTATGCTTGAATAAGGGGATTTTTAGAACACCTATTAAATAATTGATCTTTTTATTGGTATCATATAGTACTAGAAATTTCACTTTTTTGCAAATTTAGCACATTTACTATACAGTAATAAACTTCACATCCGCTTTCTTTTCGAAAATTCGCTCCTCCACGAAGGTTGATAAACAACTAAAACTGAACAAGAGAGCGATATGTCATTTTAGTTTTAAAAATGTTGTTATGCTGCCAGATATTTGAAAGGCGAGGCAGTTGTTGTGTAGCTGACCTACTGCTCATCATAATTATGATGCAATTAAGTTCATATCATTTTTTTAATCTTTTTATGACTTTAAATGTCACTTTTTTAGTTTTAACCTAAAATTGCTGGTATATCGGAGACAACTTTACTTAAATAATCGGGATTAAATAAATAAACTATATATTGCTAAGATAGCTAACTTCGTTCTTGAAATCATTTAATTAACAATTATCACTCTTCTTAATAAAACCACCCCCATCCATATTGAAAGAAGATATATTGATACTCTTACCGAATAAGTTATACACACAATTTATAATAGTCTTACCATAAGAGCTCAAATATTGTGAGTTCCCTCAGTAATGCCGCAAGTTAAAAAAGACGCAGGAGATCATCATTGTCGAATTTTCAATTAAATCAAGATCTTAACTCCATGATATTATCGAGAAATCAAAAAAATCAGGATATGTTAAAAAATTAACTCTTCACTTATATAAAGGTCTTACATAATAGTTTTGTTCAAAATATGGCAGCTCTGCTTAAATATATTTCAATACTTAAAAATACAACACTGTGCATTGTTTGAGCAACGCTGTTTTGTGTGTTCATAAAAACGCTCTCGGCTGTCAAATATCGATAGTTTATATTTACTCTACTGGTTGAAAAGTCTTTACCAAAATTCGTAAATTCTTAACGGGAAATAATGGCTTTTAATAGAATTAAAAAACTGCAAATATTTTTAAATAACGGCTGTAAGTTTTTTGATATGTGGAAATTATTATATACTTGAATGATAAAGTGTGTAAAGAAAAAGTATTTCACCACGTCCTTAAAAGAATCAATTTCTTTTTCTGACAATTCTATTACGAAATATTTTTGGTGCCAAATTTTTCTTTTTAAAAGAGAGAAAAGTGTGTGTTCTGTGAGTGTGTGTTGCGTGCTTTTTGCATTGACATTTCAAAAAGTGAAGATTTTTTAACTAGCTGATTTACGCTGTTTTTCTTTTGCATTAAAATTATAAATCAAAAAGTTTAAGTGATAGATATAAAATCTTTAAATTGTGCAAATTTTAAAGTAATTTCTAGAAAAAGTTTGAAATTGAAACAAAGCTATGTGTGATATAATGAATTCGGATGCTGACCACATGAACGCCTTAATAAAACAATTGATAAAGGAGGAGCAATATGAAGGTGTAGCCTTGCTGTTCACCAGCAACACTGAAGCTGAACGGAATAAACAATATTTGCCCAAAATAGGCATGGATTTGTATCATAGCGTTTGTTTGGAAAACCTAAATGATAAAGTTCACGATGAGAAAGTGGCTTTGTATAGTTGTGCCGAAGAATTGCTAAAGATAATAGCATCTCATGCTCCTGCCGAGGAAATGCTACTTGAACTGCTTGAATTGGTTGAGGAAAATAAAAGTGAATTTGTTTTTACTTCGGCTTTAAGGGCTTTACAAATTGTGCTACTACGTCAGGGAGACGACAAGCCACGTGCCTTGGAATGGAGTTTAAACTCTATACGTACACGGTTAGAATATTTGCAGCTTCCGGATTATTTAAAAGAGGGCTATGATGCTAAACAACAGCGGCTGCTGGAACAAGATGATCAAATACAGAAGTCTTTAATGCATTACATTACTGTGGGACTTTTCTATGATCCTCTGCTTAATGCTGTGTGCTCTCAACCTAGACGAGATAAACAACTATTTCGTCCAGTAGGGATAACCAGGCGAAATGTATTGTATTGTTTTCTAATAGAACTTTTAGGAAAGCCACTTTCCCTTCTGGACTTAACTAATAATGAGGATAGAAAATCCAACACCTATTCCTTGCAGTGTGCTAAATCTCTTACCCAGGGAGCCACCAAGTGTATTAACGATCCGATCTTTCTGCTGTCATTTGTGGAAACTAGAGCTCGCTTCAAAAGACGCAAAGATGAGGCAAAGGGTGTACATGACATGAGTTCCTGCAACATATTTCTTATTGACGAAAAGTTGCCTTTAGACTGTTTGGCCATTTACTACTACATGATATTTGTAGAGGGCATAGGCAAAAATCATACACCCATAGTTTATCATCCCTTGTATATTTTAGAGTCATGTTTATATTTGATTTATGAATTACTCCTACAGAATGAACCGGCTTTACACGAAAAGTCATTATTACTCATGCAGACACTGTTGGCAAACATTAAACATCATTTAATAACAGTTTCTTGCCTCGAACTAGAAATCTATAAATCTTTTTGTGTTACTCTCTGCAACCTAGTTGGATACTCTAGTCATAACGAAGTACGTCAAATGGGATTAAAGGTTTTGCGCCAATATATAGTAAGCTTTGAGGATGAAGGAAAATACTTGATAATAAAAAATCTTATGAAAACCCTTAATCATTATGGCCTTATTGGCTACTTAGCCACTTTATACAAAGATTTAGTAGCTGAGGCACTTAAAAACTCCAATCAGCTACCTTTTTCTTTTTGTGGTGATAATTTTCGTTACCTTTTTTTGCAACACATTTGCCAACTACCACAAGGTGTTTTAACAAATCTCTTGGAGACTTCCGATAAAATCATTTCATCTCTTAATATTCTGCGTTATTTTGCCATTAAAGATGTGGAAAATCGTACTGGATTTTGGGATTTTGCATCCGAAATAGAAGATTTATACCTTAGTTCCTTAAGAAAGGCCTTAAATTTATCAGTGGCTCATTTTAAAGCTGCAGTTCATAAAATTGAAGCTGGCGTAGAAGATCCAAATTTAAAACAAATGGAATGCTTGGATATTAAGGTAGCAAATAATAATAAGGAACCACCAATGGACTTACAATTAGATCGAGAAACCCGAATTAGCATATTAAATCAAAATCTATGTACATTCGATCTAATGCAAAGTCTATTGTCAAGGACATGTGCGTGTTTGGAAAACTCTACGCGGGCTAGTAAAGCCAGAGATGCTGGACATTTATTAATTAAATAAAATTAAAATAAAATTGTTTGTGTTTTATTTATTTGTGTTTTTATTAAGAAATGTTTTGCAATTAACTTTTACCAAATTAATAAAAAAATTTAAATATTTCCCATAAATTAATATTTTATTGGGAAATTACAAAAAATGGGCAGTTCCCAAAAAAAAAAATGGTTTCTAAAATAGAAAAGTCTTATAACATTTTCCAAAATGAAAAAAAATTGTAAAAAAATGCAAGTTTCAATTTTTAAAACTTTTCAAATAAAAAATTATAATTTAAAAAAAATATTCTATTATGAACAAAGTTCTGACGTTCGATAGCGATCGAAATCAATAGAATTCTTATTATAAATCCTATTCTAAAAGCAAAGAAAACTTGCACTCCCTCTTAGGCATGTTGAAACAGGCAGCTACACAGAAAGAGGAAAGACGCAGCTCACTTGGGTCCGATGTGTATAATAATTTTGTTTCTGCTATTTGTGGTAAATTTTGATTGAGATTTGTTAAAGTCAGGAAATTTTGTATTTATTTTTTCTACAGTTTTAAAGGGATTAAGGTTATTTCCGTGAGTCGGCCTTATATTTAAGCTTAGAACGATTAAAAAAAAATTAAAGAAGTTTGTGTTGGTGCAAAACCATTTTGTGGAAAATATTAAATAACAATTTCAAAGATTTATACACAGTTTTCTTTAATTCGAATATTTATAGACAATTTCCTTAAAATTTTAAAATTAGAAATTTGCAGATTTTTTCAAAACTATCTTTAATTTACATTTTTCTGTTTTTGGTAAATACTTATTTTGCGATAATTTTTCTATAGATAAAAATTTTTATCAAATATGTATGTAATTTAAACAAATATACAAACTATCAAAGAATGTCTGCAATTTGCAAATTTATCACAATAACTTTGATTTCATCATGACTTAGTTTAAATTTATTGCAAAAACTTTCAACCTTAAAACTAAAGTATCTATATAAAACTAAACAATCTTACTAATGAAAAAACCCCCAGTTCTATTTGTTTTAAGTGAAAAAACCAACATCTGCATTGCAATTGATGCGAAAGTGACCGCTATAAACCACAATTAACAAATAAGTGTGAAATATTAAAGGACGTAATCAATACATATTTAAATTAACACTGATATCGTGTTAAGTTTTTTAATATTAATAAAATGAAAAAAAAACATGCCAAATATTAATTCCCACTAATGTATAAAACTCTTATTGTTTGCGTCTACATAGATGTAAGTTTAAGTCATAATTTTGCGTGCCGGACACTGTCAACAACTTCAGCAAATTATCAATTTAAATTCAATAAAGAAAATAGACGAGATACCAAAGATTCACAGCAAGAGGCCTTAAAACTACAAAAACCTTTAGACCACCGAACATTTTGTATATCTACGAAAGTCACCCTCGCAACAAGTATTGATGAATTTAGGGCGAAAGAAGAGAAGCTGGAGGAAGAATTTGAAAAGAAGCAGCAGGCCAAGGCGCAACAGGAAGAGGATGAAAGAAATGCTAAAGTTGAAGCTATACGTACAAGAATTTTAGAGGCGGCCTTACAACATGTACCCACATTGGGTTGGACACGCAATGCCATAGTGCAAGGTGCTGAAGAAGCTGGTTTTCCCAGTGTCGCACATGGCATGTTTCCCGAAGGTGGCTTTGATTTAGTCTCCTATTTCAATAGCAAATGCAATGAGGAATTGTTGCGAATGCTGCAGCAGGAGACCGTTAATGGTACCAAAGAAATTAGTAATCCCTTGGATTTTTTAGTACGCTTCGTTAGATTACGCTTGGAAATGATAGTGCCCTATAAAAGTCAATGGCCACAGGCTTTGGCTCTAATTTCTCTGCCACAAAATGCCTCAACAGCGTTAGCACAAGTATTAACATTAGTCGATGATATTTGTTATTACTCTGGTGATCGTTCGGTTGATGTAAGTTGAAATTTATAGAGAAAAAAACTTTTCAAAAATTCTTAGTTTAAAGAAAATTTACATTTTTTTAATAAAATCAGATTGGCTGGTATACCAGACGCATTGGCCTGGCAACAATAATGAAAATGACCGAATTGTATATGATGCAGGATAATTCACCAAATTTCACAAAAACTTGGGAATTTTTAGAAAATCGCATGGATGACGCAGTACAATTGCAAACGGTTCTACAACAGACCGAAGATGTTAAACATAAATTCCAAAGATCTTTTAACTCTGCTTTTTCAACAGTAGGTTAAACTTTTGAAATAAATTTTTTAATATCTTGTTTAAATTTCTTTAATTTCAGGCACGAAATATTTTGGGCTTAAACTATAATAGACCCTAGATTTTTAGTTAAGATATTATTAATTGTTAATTTTTTAAATGAAGTTTCCAAGCTTTAAAGAAATAATTAATAACTCAGTCCAAAGAGGCATTATTAATACTTTATATTATTAAATATTACTTTTAATATTATTATTTTGTTAAACAATTTTTTTAAAGATCTTGAAACAAAATAATGCACAAGTGTGTCTAATTTTTTTGCAACTTGACGTATTTACTAAAGAAAAAAATATATATTTTATTTATTTTTAAATGTAAATAAAATACACAAATGTTATTTCGTATAACATTGAGTTTAACTATGTAATTAAATTGAATAAATATGTATGTACATATATATTCGCATTTTTGTTTTATGTTACTCAAGCAGTTAAGGTCAAAAACAAAAAGACAATCATCGTAAATGTAGCATTGTTGGTTTAGAATAAATAAGGTGACTTGAGGCGGCATAAAGCATTTCCCTTTACTACTTTTATTGTCACTTCCAAAATATCTCAAAGTTTGTACACTTTGTAAGTCATTCGATCATATTGCCAGCACGATTGAAACTCAGAAGTTGTACAATAAATGGAAGTCACGGAAAGAACGGAACAAGTGAAAAAGAGGTTTAAAATTATAACAAAGGTTTTTGCATATTCACCCCTATTGTGAATAAATTTTCCCTCAAATATTTTTCCCCTTTCCCAAAACTGCAATCTTGAAAATTATTCCCTTGAAATATGTTCCCTTTTTTGTATTAGTTTGTTTACTTTGTTTTGTGTAGGGAACAAAAGTTAACTTTTCTCCTCTATAAAATGATCAATTTTTGTGTGAAAAATTTAAAGAAGATAAAAAATTGTTTTATTTTGTTACCAAAAGATTTGGCAGCAATAGTTTTGACATTGTTAAGTATTTTCGCAACAACAAATTTTATGTAGTTTTTGTTTTGTTATACATATTTGTTGTAGCGACGCTATAACCTTTTTAAATCTACCATGGGATGCCGTCTATCAATAAGTTGAAGTACTTAAATGGGTTATTTTACATTAAGTTCTTACAAGATGATTTATTTAACATGTTGATACTGAATAATTTGATGATATATGTAGCTCTTGGTAAAAATTACACATCTTTAAAAAAATTGAAAAAAGGTATCAGCGTTAGGTAGCAATTTTTATACACTTTAAAGAAGTGATCTAATATTCCAATCGAAAGGGTATTTTCTGTTTTAAATAACATTTGGACTACAGAAAAAATCAAAATAAAAAGGGAGGCCATACAAAATTAAATATAATTTAAATTGTTTAGAATTTAAAAATATATAAAAGGAAATGAAAATTTATTCATCTGAAAATAATAAAGTCAGTTGTGTTTTTTTGTAATATTCCAGCGGCGAAAAGAAGTAGTAAGCAGGCCTTCTGGAAGCCTTTATTTGTCAGACACAAGGGCTTATTGCCCCATTCCATACTCATACATTTTTTACACACGATGTCCTAGCCAGCCAAGGCCTTCTGCGTTCCCTTCTGCAGCAGGCCTGATTAGAGGCCTTTATTAGAATTTTTCTTTTTCTAATTAACCTAACCTAGTAAAAAGTTCACAGAAAAAGACACAACCGCTTTGTTATAAAATTTAAGTAAAATTTATGTACATAAGTTTACTTCGTTTTTTTCTTTCACATAATAAAAAACAACCTATGTAAGTAAGTAGAAAGGAGATGGTAGGCATTTCATAAGGCCTTCCTGAGAAGGCAAGCGAGCATAAGTACTGGATCTAAAAAAAGGTCTAGGCAGGTCTAACAGAAGGCCTTATAAACGAATTCCTTCAAAAGTTGAATTTTTATGTTTGTTATGCTCCTTTTTGAGGTTTTTATTAATCTCTTTTTGTTTTTGTTCTTTTTTTACCAGAAAAAATTAAAACCATAGTTTGATTTTTCCTTGTTCTGTATATTTATTAAAAACCCTTGTCACCTGTGGTGAAGTATAATTAACATCTGTAGGAACTCTCTTTAAGAAAAATATACCGATTAATAAATCTATTTATTTTTTAGCGGTAACGTTATGTTTTTTATGTAAAATTACAACAATATCTAACAATAACATAAATATTTTTAAAAATTTTAATCCAAAAACTTGTTTTCTAAAGTGTTTTTTTTAGCCAAAGTTAAATAACGTTTGCTTAAAAGCAGTATATTTTGTTTTGCTGGTGGCAACGCTGCTTGTGTTTCTCTGTTCAATTCCTATTCTTCTTTAGTTTTCTTATCCGGCCGGTAAAATTAAGGCGTTAGTTCTCGTATTAAAAATTTAAAAAAGCAAAAAATAATGGGTTAATTTCATCAAAATATTATAAAATATTTACAAAATTGTAATAAAATTACAGATATCAATAAATTTTTGAAAGAAAGTGCCAAATTCATATATTTTACATGATAAATTAAAAAAAAATGAATAGGCTTTTCCTAATGATGCGTTATGTTCGTGTGTGTGTGTGTGTGTGTGCGTTAAAACAGCAAGTAGAGCTGTTTATGATCAAGAATGATAGATATAGAGATTGCGCATTGCGCATCTTTCTCTCTGTTTACATAAA
>NDXZ01003937.1:1975-22575 GCA_003055125.1 Paykullia maculata | reverse complement strand
ATCTCTAACAATTGATTTCATCTGCTTTGTTTTCTTTACAACAACATACATTCAGTATAAATTGATCTTTTTCGTTGGTAATTCAGTTAACAACCTTTATTTTTGTAGTAAAAATTTATTGTAATAATTGAAATAATAATTAAATATTGTTTAATATCTTTTTTTGATGTTAAGTTTTATTTAATTGAAACGTTTTTAAACGTACAATTGCAACAACTTATCCTTCCTGTTATTATTCTACGACATTTTAGCAAATGTTCCTGTATTCAGAAAATATTAACAACAATTGTGCAACTATTGTAGAATCCGACTAATTTATACGCATAGAATAGGTTTTGAAGTGGGTTGATATGTAACAGTTTGATTATGATCACCTCAACCATGTTTTTTTCTTATACGTGCCTCGATTTTTGGCTCATTTCAAAATAATAAATATTTAAGTGAGAAATGCTTAGTTATAATATTTAACCTAAAATAGTTCCCTGAAAGTCAGTTAATCTATTTCCTTTCTATATACGAGAGGATGGCTACGACCTATTTTTCATTTATATACAACCCTTGTTCTGAAACTAACAAATATTAAAAAAAAAATTTTATTTAATGTAATACTTAGATTGTCATTTGTTTTGTAAAGCCAAAGTCAGGTGTATTAGACAATAACACATAATTATATTTCCAAATAAAAGGACATCCTTTGTATGTTGTTGGGTCCTGTTGCAGGCTGCCTTATAAACATTTTATGTAAAAATTATGTTTTTTTCCACACCCTACTCACATGACTTCGAGTATTTATGTCCAGTTAAATGCTTTTATTTGCATTAAAAATTCTCCAAAAAACAAACCAATAAATATCATTATAATCCACAGCGAGACTTCATACAGTTCATAAGCAATTTTTTGTTTGGTCTTTACTAAAATAAACAACAGATGTTTGAAATGAAACAAACAAAAAAAAACATGGTTGGTGCATTTGGGCGTTTAAACAGATTTTATTTAAAATTAAAAATATTTAAAAAAAGAAGTATGAAAATGTTTTTATTAATTTAATATTCATATAAAACACAACGAACGAGTCCTTTAAATGACAATAAAATAATTAAGGAATAACTTCACACAGTTTGGTGTATTTAAAAATTTGTTTTTTTGTTTGGTTTTATTTCAATGTTGCTGTTGTGTTGTGTTATTTGTTGTTTACCATAGACAATGATTTCCCAGGGGTAGAATGCCAGCAGCCGTTTTGGGAACCATAGAGTAAACGACACAAAAAAAACCTGATGACCCCATAAAAAAATCTCACCCACCGTGCCCAGGACACACCAGCCCACATCATTATAACACATAAACAGAGGGCGCCGCCCAGAAAAGCAAAAAAGAAAGTCATAAACAAATTTGTTTGTCAAAAGTCATTGTCCAACAAACAAAAGCAGTAACAACAATAAAAAGCCTTCAAAGTTTATTAAGAAATAAAATTTAAAAGTCAACTTTATGAGCAGCCAAAAAAACATTCTTAAAAAGTTTAATTCATTAAAAACAAAACAAAGAAAACTAAAGAAATTTTTATGTATGTGTTTTAAAATTAAAATATTTATTAAAATTGTACCGTTATTAACTACATACATACATACATATGTATATTTAATTTCTTACGTTGTTAATTTAAAAGAAAAATATTTAGTTCAACTTAAACCACCAAAGAAATCTAAGTGAAATCAGCTTCTAATACAAATATGGTCAATGGCCAAAACCCCTCACCTTTCTTTTTATTACTTTGGTCAAATATTCCAATTTTATTTTTGTTTATTTTTTTATTTTTATGATTTTTCTTTTGGCTCTTACCAATCGTAAAGTGGTCATCGTATTGTTCCATAAACCGTCATTCAATTACGTAAATAAAAATAAGAATAACAATAAAATTCAAATAAAATCACATCACACCGATGCGTAAATATGTATGTGCTCATGGAGAGATGGTCAATGGAAGCACTTTTGACAGTTCATCTTTCCAAAAAAAAATAAATAAATAAGAAGAAAACGCAAAATATGTACAAAAAAATAACAATTTAGTCAGTCGTGCGTATATTTCGTTAAATTGTTTGATGATGGGCTTGAATGTCAGAGTGGCAATATAAAAATTGTAGGTATATGCAGTGTTGCCATATGTTGGAATATGTCATATTTATAAAATAAAGGAAGAAAGAGGAGCAAATAAGTAAACAAAAAATCGAGAAATCGGTACTGCTTTCAGAAATTCGATTAAACGAACGAACTTCTTCAGCGCTTCCCATCCTACACCTCCTAAGTGAGCCACATCTTGTATAATGTCGAACATAAAATATTGGGCCCTTGCCTATGCAAAAATTTTTAAAAGGATAAAATGTAGTTTAGATCAATATGATCTAAATCCTTCAGCTGTAAAGAAAAGTAATTAAAAAACTTAGGGAAATTGGATCAGTTAGTTGGTATTGTTGACAACACTATCGTCCAAATGTGAATATCAAACCAGCGTTAAAAAATGTCCTCTCTGTTTTTCCAGGCACGGATAGTTTTGTCCAATATTTTAATCTTAGTATTCCAAAAATAAATTAGTTTTTGTGCTGCCCTTAAAGACGACCGCTAACTCAACAGCTGGTTTAAAAACAATAATATCGTAAAGTAGCTGGACCCAGCAAAACTTACAATTTAAGAGCTCCATTATCTTGTAAAGAGCCTATTTGCACTCTCCAACTGTTTATGAATGGTCATTGTGTCCTTCTTAACATCTCTAAGGCTGTGACTATTTACAAGGGTTGCCGATAGTTTGACTTTTAAAATTGGTCAAATAGAAGTCAATAATAGTTTTGTTTTTGTACAAAAAGAATTACTTTTCCCTACTTTAAACTTAAGAAAATTAAAAGCAAATCATTAGAAACCAAAAAAGTTTAAGCAGCGATAGCAAATTGGTACAATGAAAACATTTCAATCTCTAGGCAATAGCCAGGTTGTAAACGGCTATTGGTTTTATTTTGAACTAGCTGAGCCCAGAGGGTAGTTTTGGTCTCAACTTAATTTTTTTCCTTAAAGTTCTGTATATTTTTGGCCCCGATAAGGTAAGGGTTTTCAAAGTCACTTAGACGAAGTTTAAAATGTTTAATGAATGCGATTTGACAAATATGGTATATAACGTATTCCCTTTGTGTGAAAGTGCCACCGACCCTGCTTTGACCTACATCGCTAGAAACTGCACACCCCTCATACAGCGTACAGATTTCATTCAACATTCCCTATCAGGAATTACTGCCATAATCTTCTATATAATTATATAAAGATGAAAAAAATTTGTTTGTGTGTTTGTATTTTATAGGTGGCAACACTGTTGGACAGATTTTTTTGAAATTTTTACAACACGTTACTGATAGTCTCAAAGGAACAATAGGCAAAAATTTTTTGGGGAATTTTGAATGACACGCCCACTTTTCATTTAAAAATGTAAAAGAGCCACGATTATAATTGACTAACTAACAGATTTATCATCGCACAGCTCAAATGAATAGCTAGAAACATGAAATTTGAGCTGTGGGTTCCTTTCCCGTTGTAAAGATTTACTAATAAGGGATTTTCGGAAATTCATATTTTTAGGGGGTAAAAAGGGAAAAATCGGTAACCTTCTATCTTCTAAACCAAATAAGATAGAAACAAAGAAAAAACATTCTAAACCAAATAAGATAGAAACAAAAAAAAACATTATATTCTAATCAAAAAATAAGCGGATAGGTGTCTGGTACTTTTTTCAAATTTGGGGGCCTAAGGGAGTAAAACAGGTAAAAATTATATTTTGGTACTTTTTTAGGGCCCCTTGAATTTTAACTGTATTCGTCATATCTTCAAAAAATATAAATACGTTCTTAGTACTTTTTGAATATTCCAACTTATGGCGATAAAAATCGTTCTTTTTTTGTTACTTTTTAAAAAAAAATTAGGTCCTATTGCTCCTAATTAGGATAAAAAATCATATTGGAGGCAAAAAGACGTTTGCCGGGTCAGTTAGTATATAATATAATTAATTTTTTTTTTTAATATATGGCAACGCTGAATTTATCTATTTGATGTGAACAAATACTAGTATTTGTTTATTGAAAGGGTTGTATTGTTGTTGTTTTATTTTTGGTTGATATCTGCTTGATTAAGTCACACAAATTGACCCAATTGAAAAACCACAAAAACCAAATGTTTGCTGTGGTTATTTGCCAATGGACATACACATACATACATGGTTGCCCTGACCATCATAAAACATTTATAAGCTGTAAACATGTGCGTATGTGTATGTGTTTTCTTTGCCAGTAACATGGTTAAATTGTTTTTCGACAAAATTAAATAAAATTTAAAACAAATTTCATTTAACAGTTAAATAATTGGTGAATGTAAAAGAAAAAAGGCCAACAAAATGGAACACACCTGTTACAACAACTCAATTGTAACACAATGTTTGGAAAACGTAACAAATTTCTAAAAATTTAAACAGTACTCAAATGAAATATGCGTCGAGTCTTCATATTTGCCAAAGGATTTTAATTTCGTCTTTTAAAGTTTTAGGTTACACGAGGCAGCATGTTTGTTTTCTTTTTCTTTGCTTTGATATTTTCCCTTATTTGCCACCAGCCAGCCAACCCTTTTACTGTCTTCATGCATAAAATGCGTCCACAAATAAAAAAGTACAACTAACGATGTGTCAATTGAAAATTCATAGCTTTCAAGTTATTCATGCCGTCTTTGAATGTAGTATATGGCGGCGGCATTCGTTTCTTGCATTAATATTTAACAATGAAGTTACATTTTTCCTGGTGTCCCAAACAATTTTAAGCCCCCACAAAAAAACCAATTTACTATTGAACATACGGTTAACGTGTTTATAAATTTACAGAACATATGCACATACAGACATACATATGTACATATGAACATTAGGGAGATAATAATTTTCGAACCGCTAACAGGTTTCTTGCCCATGATATATGTATGTATGTATGTATCTTAAGGCAAATTTTAAAGATTCTTAATTCAAAAGTTTAAATTTGTTTTCAAAATAGGTTCTGTTTTTCCAAGAAAATAATTAAAAAGATATTGCCTAAGAGAGAATCAACTTATTTTAGCTTCTTCTTTTATTTGTTATTTTTTCGCTATTTAAAAACCTAAAAAATTGGACTTAGGATATTTGGTTAAAGGCATTTCTTAATGCATCGTAAAGGGATCCAAATAACATTTGGACTACCTGACAAATGCAACTAACTACAGGCCGTACTAATGGCAATCAAAACAGCAGTAGGCGAACTGCGTTACTACAGGAATATTAAAATCTTTCCCGAACAGTCGAGCCACTTCTGTGTTTCCAATCAATATCTTTTCATTATTATAATTTGTCAAATATCTTTGAAATAAATTGCGAGTCAATAAAGAAAGCAACAGTCTTAATTGGGAACGGGGAAACAGATCTATTATTGGCATTTAGATGGCGGCAGATCTTGCTAGAAAGAATGCTGCATTGATGTGATACCAATTTTGAATACGCTAGGAGGCTTAAGCTACTAAACAATGACTTTTGTAGGAGCTGTTACTACATATGTACATACTTATGTGAAGAAGAGCAGACCATTTCAATATTCCTTTCTTTCTTTCCTGCACTGGATCCATCATATGCAACAGATCGAGAATTTTGTAAATATCTAATTCTTTATCAGCATTAGTGTTTGGACTTTTATGGAAACCCGGGATGGCGCTTTCTATTAATTTTCTATTTACAGGTATAACAAAAGGACCGATGAACCCAAGTGAACTTTATCCTTCCTTAATACTTATTTTTCTTCCTATAAACAAAAGGCTGTGAATTAATTTTTGCTAATTGGATGTTTTAAGCTCAAGCATTTCTCTACGCCTACTTTCCTATTGAATCAATCCAAATTAAAGTTTCATTTTCATAAGCAGAGTTAGATGAACATTGCAAGAGACTTTACCATATTGCCGCTCCTTTAGAACATTGATATTCTGGGCGAAAAACTTTCAAGCATTGCTCGGTGATTTATGTTAGAATTTAATTGTTTACTGTTTTATCGTTCTATCTTTCGCTTTCTGAATGTTTTTAAATTAATGATTATCTTTTGGAAATTTTTTTTAAAGCAAAAGACTTTTGTTTAAAATTTCTTTTAAAAAAGTGTTAACATTATTAGCTGTAACAAAGTGATAAGTTTGGTTACCCCCCTAATATGCCTTCCAACACTTATGTATGTTACAAATGTTGTATGCAGCATTTCATACATATTGAATTGGTGTTGTCTTAAATGTCTGTGCCCATAAATACCAACATAGTTTTCATCGTTATAACGACACATTTTCACCTTTAATCTTTTTTTATTATTTTTTTTTTATCTTCTTATTGCTTTTTTTATCTCAACATTAAGAAGGAGTTAACTTTTATGCCATAAAAGGATGCATTTTTAATGTTATCCTTGATACTTAGTTAACAGAAAAGTAATGCAATATTTATGTGTTAAAGTGTTGACAATTTAGCGATTTTTTTAATACAAGTTTTATAAGTAAAGGAAAGAGGGAAAAGCTTGAATTAGAAAATAGAACAAACTTTGATATCAAAGCAGTGTCTGAGACTATTAATAGACACCAGTAGAATGAATCAAATGGATTTTTTAATATGTTTTGAAACCCGTTAGGTGGCGCTGTAGTCAAATTTATTTTTCATAAGCCAAACGGATTCATATTTACAATACATATGTAGGTAGGTTTGGTCTTAAATAAATTTTACCACAAAATTGGGTTTAAAAAGGAGAAATCAGTAATTGAAGAATTATTGTTTGCATTTTTGTAAGCAAGTGTTGACAATCATAGAAAAAAACCCGGTTTGATGGCTGACAGTTTAGGGTTATTAAAAAACGTAGCATCAAACAAGAGAACAGCAACATTTCAGGGAATATTGGTCTAACATCGTCAAGTGCAAAGAGGAATCGTCAAAAAATTCCGGTAGACTGGATCAACTGGTGATGCTTGATACACTGGTCTTTCAAAAACAGACCGTTCAAATGTTATTGTCAAAACAGTGCATGCGTGTGTAAATAAAAGTTTAGGAACACCAATTCGGGATCGGCGATAGAATTTTATACTGACTAAAGGTCTGCGTCTCAATGCATTTAAAGTAAAAATTATATAAAACTGATGCTCCATGATCATTTTTAGTGAAGAGATGTCGTTAAATCGATTTTTGACCATATAGTGGATGAGGGGTTTTCTCACTAAATCATTTTTTAACGATGAAGAATAATTTTTCTTGATGTCTTTATTAAAGATAAGGTTATCGAAAAACTAATGTATTTTGCGGCGATCAAGTGGTGGCGGTTACTGCTCCTCGGTTTCGCGACATAAGAACACAGTTCCTTCCGGCTTTGTTTTGGTGAAATAAATACTGCATGCTACAATACCAGTGTATTAATTCTATTACTGCATGCAATATTTCCTAATCTTTTGTTTCGGTGATCACAACTGGCTCCATAGATCTATTAGATTTCTCCTTATAGGTATGGATGTGTGTGTGTATGTGTATGCTTATTAATTTTTAGATTTATGAATAAAACCTTAAAAAATATTTTAAACTTTTAGGGAAAATAAAAAGAACAATAAAAAATATTTTTTTTCTGTCCTTTATTTGTTTAGTGTTTGCATTTAAGTGTGTGTTTGTGTGTGACATTAAACTGTAAGGGATAATATTAAATTAATTTTGGGCATTTTATTTTCAGATTTTTTCCTTCAGTATTTTTTATATTTTTAATTTACTCGCTAAAAAGTACAAGACAATATTGTTTCCATATTTATTCATGCAAGTATTTACCAGCAAGAAAAAATACTAGAAAAAAAAACAGAAAATTCATTTATTTTCATTTATTGTTTCACATTTCCCCGGGGAATTTTGGATGGCAGTTGCAATTTCACAAAAACCAAAAACAAAAAAATTCATAAAAACGGAAAACTTCCGACGCATAAAACTTTTCTTATGGCCGGCCAATAGAGAGTAAAACCAGCAAAAACAGCAGCAGCAAAATAACAAAAAACCTAAAAAAAGACGAAAATATTTGTTCATAATTTTGTTGAATTGTCGTGTAGAATGTAATTTTTGCTGCAGGACAACAAAAATCAACGAAATAATTGAATTAAGTTAAGAAAGTGGCCGCCAGAAAAGGTCCACTCGAAAAATAAGAGTCAATTTTCTTGTTTACAACTTTTTGTCAAATACTTTCGAGTTGTTGTTAAGTGGAGGGGGAGGATGGCAAATTGTTGTTGTACGAACAACTTTATTTAAGTGTTGGAAGTAAAGGGGTTAATTTTTTTTTTTTTTATGAGTTTTGACAATAGAAATGTCACAAAGTTGTCATGTCAGTATTAATTTAATTTTATTTAATTTATGTTGTTTCCATTGCTTCTAATGAAACACTTTAATAAATCCTTCGATGTATGTCGTTAATAATGCTGTCCACAAAACTATAACTTTCGGTGTTTAGTTGGTTTTTTCTATAAGTTATAATTAGATGCCAAACGATATTAAGTTTATTATTAATTCTGGGATTCGGGATTTCATAAGATTTGGCGTTTATTTAGATTTTAAAATACAGACAAAAATTTTAATAATTAAAGAAAACTATTTTAACAAATAAAGGAAAATTTATTGATTTAAAATAACTACAGGTAGAAAGTGGAACCAACCCAGAGGAAGATTAACTTGAAGAAGAACTGTTTTAGCGAAAACATTCAAATCATTTATGGAATTAAAAATATTAACCAGAAATAAATCACTATGGGAAAATTATGTAAAATTCTTGAATAAAAATTTATGAGCATGCCAAAAATAAAATACACGAAGAAAAAACATAATAAGATGAACCATGAACTAAAACTATCAATAATGTTTAAAGTTGTTATTGCAACAATAATATGATATATAAATTTATTTTATATGAACATAACATGATGACTTAAGAAGGTTAATTCATTTATTGTGTCTTAACAAAAGTTTTGTCAGGACAATTTTTCGTTTTGAAATTCAATATAGAAAAAATTGTCCAGACGAATTTTTTGTTCATACACAATAAGTGAATTCACCTTTAACGTTAATCATATTATGTTTCTAAAAATTATTTTATATTAATCATAATGTGATTCTGATAAACATAGTTGTATAAAAAGATTGAAAAGTTTTTAATTTAATATTTTTCTTATGCCCAACACAATCATTTTATGATGTTCATCCTAAAATATCCATATTCATCCATGTTCATCAATTTTAATTTATCACAGTGTGTGGCAAAAATATTTCTAGTAATTTAAACAGAATATTGTCGTTATTTTTCAAAAGGTCTTTATTATTTTTTGACTTAACCAACTATGATTTTTTTTTTTACTATTTGTGAGGTTATTTTAGCCGTAAAATCACATCTGCCAAATCTTAGCATCTTTACGATTTTATAAGGGTTTGAATTTTTTTATGAACCAACATTTTGGAACATTTTTAATAGAGGTTTTTCTATAACTTTTTCGTTATCGTTCTTATATATGTTTAAGGGATATTGCATTGTGTTTGATGCCAAATGGTTAAATCTATTTCTTTAATATTCTATTTAGCGCAAGCTTTTAACTCGCCACTTCGTAAGCGCACGTAAGTATCGCCACACCCCCTATTTATCTTAATACGTTTCTAGACTCATAAACTCAAAATATGTAAAAAAAATTACCCTAAAAGTTGAAAAATTACTTTTTTGCCTCCCGCTTAACCGAATTTTCCTCTTTCTCTCTTTACCCATTACTAGTGTTTTAAAAAATTTTTTATTTCATTCTATTTTTGATGTCTAAAGGAATCCGTGTTTCAAATTTTATCCAAATTGACCCAGTCATTTACTATTAAACGCATTTTCCCGATTTTTCCACTTTTTGGTACTTTTTTAGTCCCCATTCTAGTGTCAAAATTTTGTACTCAAATACTTGTCTGTGAATTCTATCAAAATTCAAAAAAAATATTTTTTTTACAAAAGTACCAAAAATACGTACAATGTTCGGAGAGGAACCTACAGTCCAAATTTCAAGTCTCTAGCTCTGATCTGTTTGGGCTGTGCGATGATGAGTCAGTCAGTCAGTCAGTAACGTAACTCTTTTATATATCGCTCATTTACTAGAAGAACATCTTAACTCAAAAAAATGAAATTTTGGAGTTAATGATGCAGAATTGTTTACTAAATCGTGCTTTATATTATATAAAAAATGTAAATCACGTGTAAACTCACCTCTTTATAGAAGAAAACTTTTAAATATTTCCACTGAGTTGTATTTAAATTTAAAACTTTAAACTCATTTTCTGCAAAACTAGTTTTTTTGAGTTATGACGTTCTTCTAGTAAGTAAGCGATATGTATATAGATATAGATAAACTATTTTCAGTTGGGTTAATTTTGCCCACTTACAACATTTCTTATGTTTAATAATTTATTTGACTTCTATCATGTTTTCAACAGACGAATCAGCGGACAGACATAGATAAATCGCCTAAGACTCACACGAGGATTAGGAAAATCTATACTTTATGATACCTTAAACGAATATTTTTTAACGTTACAAACAGAATGAGATCTTTTTTGTGGTGGGTATAAAACTTGGTGGGTGTTTGTGAAATACGTACTAAAAATTCCGGAATTTTTTTTAAAGTTTAAAAGGATTGGCATCTCTGTTTAATAATTTGGTATATTTTTTTTTTTGTACATTTGTGAATAGAATTTGTTTTATTTTAATTTTCAAATTGTATGGAGTTTTTGTTTAATCCATTTAAAAACATGTTTGTTGGATTCTGTATTTTAATTTTTGGTTTCTTTTTAATGCTTAAACCATATTTCTATGTACATACATATGTATGTATGTATATGTTTCTCATGTACATACATACATATTTTCTCAACTCATATAAATATCTTCAGACTCCTTGGGGAAATTTCAAAATCGCACTCTATTTTCATTCATTCTCATTCGTTTCATTTTTCGTATTCTTTTTTTTTCACTTTTCTCTTGTTTTTCTTAATTTAGCCATGAAGTCGATGCTGTTGTATGTACATACATATGTATGTAGGTACGAATTTGATTTTTGTAGAAATGATTTTGTTTTTAAAATATATACCAACTTTACTTTAGTTACTTATTATATGTATATGAATCTTATGGTTTGGGTTCATTATTATTATTGTTGTTATTATTTTATTTTATTTTTTCTCATTTTCTATGCTCCAACCACAAGTCATTTGATTTAATAGGAAGGAACTTTGTAGTTACAGCTCAAACATATTTAATGGTTGGGTAGTGAAACATTTGATTTTGGTTGCTGCAGAAAAAGTAAATGAACAACTTCGTATGAAAATGTATGAAAATGCGTAAAACAAATGATTTTTTCACACTTTATTGTGTGAATGAACAAACAAGTCAATGTTTAATCTACTTTAGAAACAGCATAACCGGGCTAAAGCAAAACTTTTGTCATAGTCATGAATTCTGATAACAAATTTTAAAAACCGATTTTTTTCTTTTTTTTTTTTAATGAGGAAGTGCAATTCAGGAAAATTGGTTATATAATTTATTTAAATAATATTTCACCCAAAAAAATTCGTCGCAGGTCTTTGCCAATCAGCTGTTTATGGTTTATTTTTATTTCAAAAGCGAAAATTGTACAGCAATTTTTTTTCACCTGAAAAAAATTTTACCTAAATCTAAACTAAATCAAAAATATGTTTATTTGCCCGAGTCAGCCATTGTGAAGTCCAAAATGTAATTTTGGCAAAGTGGCAGCAAGTTTGTATTATTGTTTTGTTTTAAATCCTTTGTTTTGTTTCAACTGATTTAGATTTGAAAATAAACATTTTTTATGTTTTATGTTTTTATTTTAGAACATTTGAATTTATAAGACCTTTTGAATGCATCAATTATTTTTTTCGGGCCAAATTTTCGCATTTAAAAGCATTTGAAATTTAGGTATAGGAATTCATCCTATACCTATCGAATGCAAGACTTTGGCCCCTGATAAAATAAAACAGCTATATATTTCATTTGCTGTCGTTATCAATCAGGTCTTTCGCTTGAAATACATTTGAAAAATATTAAATTTTAGCACGACACACCCTTTGAATCCACCAAGTCTTTAATACACTTTATTTTGTTTCGCATTACTTATTCGTTATAATTAGAATATACTGTACGACATGTAATAAGCGTAAAAACTGGCTGTATATTTTTGTAAAAAAAAAAAAAAATAGATAAATTTCTAATTTTCTTCTGATGCAATGATATAAGAGTTTATGACAGGGGAAAGGGGCTGAACGATGGCAAAAAATACTTACTTCCTTACGTATGGATGTAAGTAGACAATCACAAATGCTCAAACTAATAAATACACTCGTAAGTTTAACGTTTAATCATAAAGTTGTAATTAGAATTTGCCAAAAAAAAAATAATAACAACAAAAAGCAAATCATTTTTATGGAATTTCCAATTAATAATGAATGATTATTATTTGCCAATTCCTAAGTGGTAGAAAAATACTTTTATGCAAGACAATGACAAAGAGAGGGAGAGTGAAGAGCGTATAAAATATGTGGTTAAAATAAATGGATCACTACTACTATTCAAGTGTCAAAGTTAATTAGGCAGAATGACATTTAAAATATGAATAAAAACAAAACCAAACAAAACGAAACGAAAGAATACAATAATAAATACGAGTATTGATTGACTTTATTTTGAACTGCTGCTATTACCATAAGCACTTACACTTCAGTGAATTTCAATAATACAACTTGTCATAACTTTTAAAGTTTGAAAACAACAACAAAAAAGCATTTAAAAGAAAATGAATTTTATCAAAAAATTTTTTCTGTGTTCTCTTGTTTGATTATTTGTTTGTCTTTCTTAATCATTGTTTGAGGTTTTATGCAAATTGGTTTATGTACTCAAAAAAAAAAAAAAACCTTAAGAATGATGACAATGAAAATGAGCTAATAATATTGAAAGCTTTTAGTTTCGTTGGCTTAAGAAAAACAAAGGACTCAATACCTTTAGAGAAATAAACATTTACATTTAACTTGTCTGTCTTATTGTCATCTTGCCCGTCATCGTTATCGTCGTCATCATTATTGTTATCATCGTCACCAGCAACATCTTTAAATTTTAAATAGCAACAACGTACACAACATACAACAATAACAAAATGTATCAATAATCTATAAGACATGCCATGTCAAACAAATACAAAAACACATAAATACAAATACAGTTACACTAACAACAACAGCTAATCCTTCATCGAGGATACTGTCGAAAATGTAAGGATTCATTGGGTAACGCGTATTATTTCAACATGGTTTCACTCGATTGAAAAATTCTAAATTGATATATTTGTTTGTGTATAAGCAAATACATACATACATACTTGTATTCATTCCTACACAAACATACTTGTACATGAACATCAACAAGAATTTGCATAACAACTTAATGCAATGATGTGCAAAAAAATAGCAAATATCACGGAGAAACTTAAATGAAATATTTTGACTTTTTATACTTTTTAAAGGGTACACAAATTCAGATCCCCAAAAAAAACAAGATTTTTACAAATTCCTAATCCTGCAATAAATAGAAACCTTATCCTGCAATTAATAGAAAGTCCCCAAATCCCGAAAAAATTCCAAAAATTTTTAGATTATTTTATAAAACATTAGAACCTTTTTTTAATTACTAGAGCATAAAATGAACACTTTTAAATATTTGCCGAGGAGTATTGAAATGAAAATATCCATTGAAAAGCATACAAATTGCAACAAATGATGGATGCAGTATCAAGTAAAATTTAAAGCTTAAGACATCTATTGTGGCAATATAAATTAAACCAAAACCGTCTTTGCTTTTATACACCAATGAGAATTGAAAATGCAATTAGTTTAATAACTTTTCCTTTTAGTAAACAATAATTTGCCCAACATTCTTCTTTAAAAATGGCAAACTAAAATATGAATTTTAAGAAAGTTTAGAAATGTTTTCTTATTATAATCTATTCAGACTGGCGGTAACTAAAGTGTTTATACTAATACTAACCAACGCTGCTAATTTAGCTATAAATATAAATTTAACGCTTTTTAGAAAAAATCATTCATAACACCAATTTTTAAGTCTGGAAGTAAATCTGTGATCTCAAATTATAGAGGTATCGCTAAATTAAGTTCAATTCCAAATGTATTCGAAAACCTTATTACTGAACTGTTGTCACACCAAGTATCTTCTGTTTTATCTTCTCAGCAACATGGTTTTCTTAAATCCTGCTCAACAGTTACAAATCTACTGAAACTCACAACTTTTGTTAATGATGGCTTCAATAATGAAAAACAAACGGACGCTATATAAACAGATTTTAGTAAAGCATTCGATCGAGTTAATCATGACTTGCTTTTATTGAAACTCGATCGTATGGGGTTTAGTAAAACGCTTTTGAAATGGATTAACTCGTATTAAAAAGACCGCAAACAGTGTGTTAAATTTTGTAATCTTCTGTCTAATTTTATTAATGTGTCATCTGGTGTGCCGCAAGGTAGTCATTTAGGACCGCTTTTGTTTACGCTATTCATAAAGATCTTCCAGAAGGTCTTCAGTACTCTAAATCCTTAATGTATGCTGACGATGGTAAATTATTGCTTTCTTTTAATAATCCTGGTGATTAAGCTCTACTTCAACTAGATATACTTAGATAACTTTTCAATATGGTGTAAAACAAACTTAATGCTAACAAGTAAGAGCGCTATATTTGTCTGGGCCAAATCTTATAAACCCTTCACCCAATGTGCTGAATATATTTTCTTCAAATCTCTAGTCTATCTTAAGGCTGAAAAAAAACAATATTTTTTTTGTGTGAAAAAAATTATTTTTTTGTGGGGAAAACAACGAGGCAGTCGTCTTTTTTTACTTATATCTCAGCCGGTCATTAATGGATCTTGCCAGTTTTTAATACCGATTTTCTCGAAAGTATTTCCAAAAGTTTGATACCACATACAGCTGTGGGCGACCTATGGGAGCTACGTAAACTTGATTTCAACCTACACACAGACGGATAGACGGACAGACGGACATGGCTAAATCGACTTCCTTATCTATCTTATCAAGACAAAATTTATGTTTATAACATATAAAAACTGCTATTATTTGTTACCGACAGCAAAAACTATTGTGAGGAATACAATTTAGCCATCGTGACAATATTACAGAGATGTTTTTTTTTGTTTTTGAGCATTTTAAACAACTTTCTTTTGTGGTCCATGAAATATCCTATTTTTGCTTGTCTTGCAAGATCTGCACAGTTTGTAAGAGCATTTCGTTAATATTTTTATACCCTCTTATGTAAGTTTCTTAAAACCAACACCAACATGCATTTTCTTTTGAGAAAATATTGTCTCTAAAATATATTTTTTACTTTTTTCTTAACTTGGCTTTTCAAGAAAAGCTACTTGAAATACACTGTGATTCATTTTGGCAAAGTGTTTGGGGAATTGTGTGAATCTCAACAGGTTTTAGCTTTTAAGCCTTTTGTAACTTTGTCGTTGTCTTTCTTTCTTTGTCATTTCTGCAAAATTTAGATAATGTTTCCTTACAAATGTTATTGATTTAGCTCGTTTTCTTAACAAATATGTAATAAAAAAAAAATAAAATAAAAAAACGAACAAGTACAACAACAAATTTATATGCAAACATAAATAAAGGGGTATGTATGGTATCTTGAATAGTTACAAATGTGCACACACACACACACACACGCATTAACTTATCCTTATACTTGCACCCAGCTACACAGGTATTCGTTTAACTAATTTTAATATGTTTAAGGTTTTTTGTTGCCTTTTTTTGTAACCAAAATTAGATGGATTATGGAAGTTAAAGGTTTAAGATTTAAAGTTTCTTTTTGGTTTAAATACAAAGTTACAATTTTCTACCTGCACTTTAAAAATTTAGGCCCGTTAATTTAATTTTTCACTTAAAGTTCCTGTACGCTAAAGTTGACTTTAGCTAAAAAGTTTGCAATAAAGTGACCTTTAACTAATATTCGTTATTTCAGCAGTACCAGAGCAAATACTGGCTTTTTCTATTAATGTATTGTTTTTTATTGTTTGAATTTATGTAGTGGCAATGAAGCCATTTTCTTTTATTTCTTAGCTTTTAGAATAGAGTTGTAGTGTTTTCGTTTTGATTTCGGCTTTAACATAAAAAATCAATTTAATACTTGAGCGGCAAGAAAAATGGGCAAAAAATTAGATTGCAGAAGAGGAGATACTGTTGGTGGAACAGGTGGATACTCACAAAGCAGAAAATATGGCAACTTTAAATACTTAAACCTTACGTTAAAGAGACAAAATGGTCTGACCTTTAACTTATCGATCACTTAAATTTTACTTGTAATAACAAAAACTAATTAAATATATGTCTGATAACATTTGTTACTTTAGCTATTGGCAAGCTCTAATAATGGGCCTCAAAGAGTTAACAGCAAAACATGTCGTAATTATTAGAACATATAAAATTTATAAAACTTAAAATGTAATTAATCCAAACAAAAAAAATATATATATTTTGTCCTAAATACTTGCTATAACTTGTGCCTATACATACATTTATCTTTATATACATACATACAAACATGCATACACATCTAAGCAAGTACATCTAAATATTTCTTTTTCAAAATAAAAAAGAAAAAAACCTTTTTCATATTTCAGTCTTTTACATAATACAAGTAAATGTCCACATTAATATTACCAAAACTTTGCCACACACATTATTTTATAGTCCAATTAAACCCTTGTAACATATGAGTGCTATTTTATATTATAATAAACTGGTCTTATACATATATACTATATATATATGTACATCACACCACCCCTACTTTGTTGCTATATTCAAGGCAAGGGTTAATGGTGCCTACACAGAGAGAAATAATTGCAAAATATTGAAAAAAAAACAAACCTAAAGCAAACACCAAAAACTAAATATTTTATAAATTTGTTTAAATAATAATAATTTTTAACTATTTTTTTATATATGGGTCATTTGACGTCAAGTGAACCAATTTGAAAAATCGATCGGGATGAAATTTGCACCATAGTTAGTCCTATTGAATAGTAGCTTAGAGACAATTTTTCAACAAGATCGGTCAAGAACTCTCTGAGTTAGAGGGGGTCTGAGTTGATATTTTGGCCAACCAGGTGTTTTTTCTCATCCATGTAACTTATTACCTATTACTCTTAGCAAAATTTGTCCATATTAGTTTAGAAAGCTATTTCTTCAATCTTTCCAAAAAAAAAAATTTTTTTTTTAAATAAATAAAAAAATTTTTAATTTTTTGCAAAATAAAATTAAAAAAAAATTTTTTTTCAAAAAGGGCCCTTATTTTTAAATGTGATTATTTAATTTTTCAACATTTCTATAGCAAAAAAAATGATTTTATTTCTGAGGCTAACACATTGTTAGTATTACAGTATCGGGAGTATGAAATTTTAGTTAAATATGTTACATACCGTCGGAAAGGGTAATTTGTCTAGTTTCTCAGTATAAGTTTTATTTTTAGGGTTTTAGAAACACTCGTACACAAATTGGGAAAAATTCAAAATGGTGCATATGGTAAAAATTGAAAAACCCTTGCCTTGAAGTACAAAATATTTTTTTTCATAGATATCCCACTCGCATCCCACTAAGCGACCACAAAGGTGTTAAAGGCAAAGTTCTAAGCTTTCTTTTGAGCAAAAAAAAAACAAAGGACTTTTTTGTCTCTTAGCTACCATCCAATAGGACTAACTATGGTGCAAATTTCATCCCGATCGGAAGACATCGATTTCAAAAGTTAGTCCACTTGACGTGAAATGAATGACCCATATATAAAGAACTAGTTACAATATAAAATTTTTTAAAATAATGTCTAAGTTAAGGTGACTATATTCTATTATCATGATTTTTGCTACACTATTAATTGTTCCCACTGTAGGAAACTTACTGAACATGCCCTTGCTATCTTATCGGGTTTTTAACAGCTGGCATTTGAGTACATACTTACATATATTTAATTTGAACGCAAATATATTTTTGGCGTCCGTTATTTATAGTTAAAAAGTGAGGAGATATTAAAAATCGAATGTAAATTGGCAAAATTTTTCTAAAATTGCTACCGCTCCAAGCCGCTCAAAATATTGTGTATTTCTGGTGGAGTAGCAGACCGTCCAAAATTTGGCCCTCTGTGTAGCGTGAAAAACCAATAGAGCTGTCAAAAATAGATAATCGAATTCGACGTAATCCACTCTGAAAGCAGCAAATATTGCAGTGTCACCTTAATAAGTCCACCTTGATATTGAACCTTTACAGTCAAACCTAAATTAGAGCGTTAAGCGTTGCCCTAAATGGCGTCTAGTGTTAACGCACAAGTGACCTACCTAAATAAGAGCGTTAAAGTTGTGTTCATGGCATAGTAATTTTAACTTAACTTTTAATAAAAATTTATATAAAAAGAAATGAAATAGTGAGTAAATCGCTAGATTTAAAGTGAAAATAACTAAAATGGCATTACTTTTCAACAACAACAAAACCATCCGCATTCAACTTCATATACTAACGAGCTGTCAATATCAGTTTTTAAAATTGCAAAGCGCTGACTCTGCGCTATTTCAATTTGTATAGACATTATATTTTTTGACAGATAAAAAATGCTCAGCGCGATTATTTGGGTTTGTCTGTTAGCAACATAACAATGTTATATATAGAGTTGTAAAGCAGATTAAATGACTTTTGTTTGCGATCTCTGACTTTGTTTTCATAAAGATTTTAGTTTTTTTTTTAACTTTTGCTACTGCTTTAATTCTTTTAGTTGCTACTTTATTTTATTTAAAAAATTCGGTCTTAATTTTTTTTTATATGGGCACTTTGAATTGTCTTAGGCGCATGAAAATAATTTAAATATAAATTTATATTTTTGGCTCTTAAAGTTCTCATATAAATTATCTAACTTTTAAATGCAACAACTTTAAAACAAAAAATTATTTAAGGTTTCTTCTAATTTTCATCGAGATTAGATAAGATTAAAACAATAACAAAAACCAGAAAGAGCACTGAATTCGGCTGTGCCAAATCTTATTTACCCTTCACTACCTATAGATATGTAATAAGAACTGCCATTTTAGCATTTTTGGTGAAACGGGAAAAAAATTCAAAATAATTGGGTTCTATATGTATAAGTGAAAAGCTCTGGGGATTTCAAACTGAATAAAACTGATTTTTGGATTCCCATACATAGCTTTAGAAATTCAATTAACGAAAATCCTTCTAGGGAATTGTCTGACCTTGAGCTTTGTATAAACTTTATAGCTTTTTAAATAATATTTATTATAAACACACAATTCAAATGCCATAGTTAAACAAATTGCATATATGTACATATTTGTATGTACATAAGTGCACCTTAAAAAATCTAATTTAAAAATATTAATTACCTTTACTAATTGTTTTAAGAAAAAATTATAACAAAATGAATTTAGCACTTGCCTTTTTAGTCGCAGAACATTTAAGCACTTTGTTTTCTACGATTTAGCACTTTTAGTGTTTTCTCTTATGGCAACACTGGTTTTGCGTTATTTGCTAGGAACTTTACTTTAAAGGCCGGGGCACATAGAGTCCTTTAGACGTTGTCCGTCGTCATTTTCAACTGACAGCTAAGTTGAAACACATGTTTTCTTAATAACTTTGTCCCATTCGGTACGTCACCGTCAAGGCAAAGTATTAAGGTTGGGCAACTTTCAACTTTTAACGTTTGACAACTATCAGCTGACTTTTTACTTTAGCTTTTTGTGTTGTGTGTCCGTTTACAAAGTATTTATTGTGTCAGCTTTTTCCTTTGTCACGTTAATGTCAGTTTAAAGGCGACGGATAACGTATGACGGATTCTATGTGCCCCAGCCTTAATAATAAATTTAAGTTTCTGCGTTTTTAATTTTATCCAAGAGTAACAATTAGTCTTAAATAAAATTCTATTCTTGTCAATATTTGAACAATAACTCATTGACGCAAAAGAAATATTTTTTCTTAGAAACAAGTATTTTTTAAAGTATTTGTAATCGCTATAAGAGAACAATAATATGTTTTGCGTTGGTTATTAGGAGCGTTACTTTAATAATAATTTCAAGTCTCTGCGTTTTAAATTTTATCCGAGAGTAACAATTAGTCTTAAATAAAATTCTATAAGTGTCAATATTTGTTGAGTTACAGTTAACAATAACCCATTAACTAACAAGAATTATTATTTCTTAAAATCAAGTAGTTTTTAAGGTTCTTATGTCATCGCTTAAAATAATGCCAAAATATGTTTTATTTGTTGTGAGCGTTACTTTGATAAAAAATTTAAGTTTTTGCGTTTTAAATTTTATCCGAGAGTAACAATTAGTCTTTAATAAAATTCTATAAGTGTCAATATTTGTTAAGTTACACTTAACAATAACCCATTAACGCACAAGAAATATTATT